>PVKS010014112.1:33515-49207 GCA_004027875.1 Aplodontia rufa | reverse complement strand
GCATCTATTATTGCTTATTTTCTTCATTTTTGCCATTCTGACTGGCGTAAGGTGATATCGTAATGTGGTTTTAATTTGCATTTTTCTGATTACTAGAGATTTAGAGCACTTTCTCATGTATTCATTGGCTTGATCAATGTCCTCTGGTGGGAAGTTTCTATTTAGCTCTTTGGTCCATTTATTAATTGGGCTGTTAGTGTTTTTGTAGTTGACATTTTTGAGTATTTTATAGATTCTGGATATGAGGCCGCTGTCCGAGGAATCATAGCCTATGAGTCTCTCCATTTCTGTAGGAAACCTCTTGACTCTTTTGATTGTTTCCTTGGCAGTACAAAAGCTTTTTAGCTTTATGGAATCCCATTCACTGATTTTTTACTTTACATCCTTCCCTTTAGGAGACCTGTTGAGAAAGTCTTTGCCTACTCCCAAATGCTGAAGTGTTGCACCTAATTTGTCTTCTATCAGTTGCAAGGTAGCTGTTTTAATTCCTAGCTCCTTGATCCACTTTTATTTGATTCTTCAGCAAGGAGAAAGATATGGGTCTAATTTCAACTTTCTGCAAGTGGCTGTCCAGTTTCTCCAGCACCATTTGTTGAAGAGGCTGTCTCCCCTCCATGTAATATTTTGTCCCCCTTTGTCAAAAATCAGATGTTTAAAGAATTGAGGGTTTGTTTCAGGGTCTTCTATTCTATTCCATTGTTCTTCTTTCCTATCTCGATACCAGTACCATGCTGTCTTTGTTACTACGGCTCTATCGTATAGTTTTAAATTTGGTATGGTAAAACCGGCTGTTTCGTCTTTCTTGCTTAGTAGTCTTTTGGCAATTCTTGGTTTCTTATTGTTCCAAATGAATTTGAAAATTGCTTTTTCTATGTCTGTAAAGAATGGAATAGGTATCTTTATAAGGATAGTATTAAATCTATATAAAGCTTTTGGTAGAATGGCCATTTTTATTATATTAATTCTGCCTAACCAAGAGCATGGTACATCTTTCCATCTTCTTAGGTCATCTTGGATTTCATTCTTCAATGACTGATAATTTTCATTGTAGAGATCTTTGATTTCCCTTGTAAGGTTAATTCTCAAGTATTTTATTTTTTTGAAGATACTTTGAATAGGACTGATTTCCTGATTTCTTCATCAGACCTATTATTATTAGTGTATAGGAAAGCTATTGATTTGTGGGTATTGATCTTGTAGCCTGCCACTTTGCTAAATTCGTTTATAAGTTCAAGCAGTTTACTGCAGTTTACTGATAGAGTTTTTTGGATTTTCAAGATACAGGATCATGTCATCAGCAAAAAGAGAGTTTGACTTCCTCTCTTCTTATTTTTAGCCCTTTGATTTCTCTCTCTTGTCTAATTGCCCCGGCTAGGGTCTCAAGAACAATATTGAATAAAAGTGGTGAGAGCGGACAGCCTGTCTTGTTCCCGATTTTAGTGGAAATGCTTTCAACTTCTCTCTGTTTAGTATTATACTAGCAGAGGGTTTAACACATATACCCTTTACATTGTTCAGAAATAATCCTTTGAACCGTATCTTCTCTAGAGTTTTGAGCATAAAATGGTGCTGGATTTTATCAAAGGCCTTTTCTGCATACCTTCAGATGATCATATGATTTTTGTCCTTGATTCTGTTTAAGTGGTGAATTACATTATTTGTTTTGCGTATGTTGAACCAACCCTGCATTCCTGGGATGAAGCCCAATTGATCATGATGGATTTTCTTCTTACAAGTTTTTGAATACAGTTTGCTAGTACTTCATTAAGGATTTTTGCATCAAAGTTTATCAGGGATAGTGGTCTGTAGTTTTCTTTTTTTGATGTATCCTTGTCGGGTTTTGGTATCAGGGTTATGGTTGCTTCATAAAAAATGATGGGAGCATTTCCTCCTTTTCAATTTCTTGAAATAACTTAATAAAGAGGGGTGTTAGTTCCTCCTCAAAAGTGCGGTAAAAATCAGTGGGGAAGCCATCAGGTCCTGGGCTTTTCTTCTTTGGTAGACTTTTAATTGCAATATGGCTTTCAGTTTGTGGTTGGGCTATTTAGGAATTCAGTATCATCCTGAGTCAATTTAGGGATGTTGTATGTGTCAAGAAATTTATCCATTTCTTCTGAATTATCAAATTTGGAGGAGTATAGATTTTCAAAATATGATCTTGTAATTTGTTCGATTTCTATGGGGTCGTTGGTGATCACTCCCCTATCATTGGAGATTTTATTGATTTGCTTCATTTCTCTCCTTCTTTTGGTTAGATTCACTACGGCTCTATCTTGTTTATGTTTTCAAAGTACCAGCTCTTTGTTTCATCAATTCTTTTTTATTGTTTTTTTTTTTTTGTTCTCAATTTCATTGATTTCAGCTCTGATCTTGATTACTTTTCCTGTCTTCCGCTGGCTTTGGGGTTTGATTCTTCTTCCTTTTGAAGGGCTTTGAGATGAAGCATCAGTTTATTTATTTGGGATGTCTCTTCATTTTTAATGTGGGTGCTCAGTGCTATAAATTTTCCCCTTAGGAAAGCTTTCATGCTGTCCCAGAGGTTTTGATATGTGGTGTCTTCATTTTCATTCTCTTCCAAGAATTTTTGGATTACTTCTCTCATCTTCTTGGATTCATTCTTCATTTAATAGAGTATTATTTAATCTCGATGAATATGTGTGCTTTCTGTTATGATTATTACTGTTGATTGCTAGGGTCATAGCATTGTGATCTGAAAGGACACATGGGATAATATCTACTTTTTTATATTTGCTGTGATTATCTTTATGAACCAGAATATGATCTATTTTGGAAAAGGATCATGCACTGAAGAGAAGAAGGTGTGTTCTGCTAACTTGGGATGGAAAACTTTATATATGTCTATTAAGTCTATTTGATTTATGGAGTTATTTAGGACAGTGATTTCTTTATTGATTTTTTGTTTTGATGATCTCTCTAATTGTGACAACAGATTACTGAAGTCTCCCAGTATTATGGTGTTGAGATCCATGAATGGTTTGATGTCATGGAGTAATTTATTTGCATAGTTGGGTGCACTGTTGTTTGGAGAGTAAATATTAGCTATGGTTATTTCTTCCTGTTGAAGGGTTCCTTTTATTACTAAGTAGTGGCCTTCTTTATCTCTTCTGATTGATTTATGTTTGAAATTTACTTTGTCGGATAAAAATAATGACACCAGCTTGTTTTCTTGCACCATACGCATGGTAGAATTTTTTCCAATCTTTCACCCTTATTCTGTGGATGTCATTGCCTGTGAAGTGAATTTCTTTTAAGCAGCATGTGGTTGGATTTTTATTTTTTTGATCCAATCAGCAAGTCTGTGTTTTTGAGTGATGCATTTAGACTATTTACATTCAGTGTTAGGATAGAAGTGTGTAATTGATTCGTAGCCATTGTGTCTTATTTAGCTAGTTCTGTGGTTGCCTTGGTTAGTTCTTGCTGGGTGATATTTTCACTGAATTTCTTCAGTTTGTGGGTTTTGTGTATCAATTGCTTGGTCTTCTGTCTAGAGTGTTCTCTTGAGAATTCTTTGTAGGGCAGGTTTTCGGTTGACAAATTCTGCCAGTTTTGTTTTATCATGAAAAGTTATTTCTCCATCAAATTTGAAGCTGAGTTTTGCTGGGTATAGAATTCTTGGCTGCATGTTGTGGTCATTTAGACGTTGAAAGATATCATTTCAAGACCTTCTTGCTTCCAGCGTATGGGTTGAAATGTCACAGACATTTCTTATTGGCTTGCCTCTGAATGTGATTTGGCATTTCTCCCTTGCTGCTTTTAATATAGTTTCCTTGATGTCTCTGTTGTACATTTTTATATAATGTGTCTTGGTGAGTTTCTCTTTTGATTAGGCCTATTGGGTGTCCTGTAAGCTTCCTGGATGAGCATGTCTGATTCTATTTTTAGGTGAGAAAAATTGTCATTCACGATTTCTTTGAGAATATTCCTCATACCATTGGTGCGTGACTCAATTTCTTCCTGTATCCCAATTACTCTCAGATTGTTTCTTCTTATTTCATCCCAGACATTCTTAAAATTCTGGTCATGATCTCTTAATTGTTTTTCTTTTTTGGTGTCAGCGAGCTCTAGCTTGATCAACCTGTCCTCATTTTTGGATGTTCTTTCTTCAATAGCAGAGGTTGTATTTTCTACTGAATTTAATCTATTATTAAATTCTTGCGTGGACCCTCTCATGTCATTGACTGCAGATTTTATGTCTGAAACTTCCTTTTTGAGGGAATCGATTTCTTTAATGATAAATTTTCTCAGCTCTTGAGGTTTTGCATTTATTCCCTTCATTTTCTCTTCTTTTAATTCGTTATTCCTTTTGGTTATTAGCTCATTAGTTTAGATTTTTGTCCCAGTCCCTGGCCATAGTCTCCTTACTGGGGGACTTTTGGGATTGATGTGAACCTCTTTGATTTTGATTTCTCATTTCTGAAGAGATTCTTCTCTCTTATTTGACTGGTGAACCCTTTGGGAAAGCAATACAAGACTCGGTGTTTCTTTTTCCTGTCTCCTGCCTTAAGGACTAAGCTGTTGAATGGGAAATCTGTCCAGACCCTTACTTGAAATGGGGTTTTGTCAGGAAAGTTGATTTCAAAAGATTACCCCCTTTGCTGTGAACTGTTTATCACTCTTACAGAATTCCCACACCTCATGTGCTAGTAGCAAATTGTCAATAGTACAATCAAAGCTCACAATAAACAGTGGTAAATTAATTATTTAGAACAGACTATAATAGAATTTTGAATTTAGCCTATGCAAGTAGAGTTAGTGATAATCAATATTTTTGGCAATACTAGTATTTAACTATCATATATGTCAGACTTCAAGAACAAATAAGTGTTATTCAGATTAAAAATCACAGCAGTAATCATTATGCAGCCTTAATAGTGGGGGGTTGAAGAGAGTTAACTAATTGGGTGTCAGAGAAGGGAGGGTAATGCTGGTGAAATTTAGACAGGAGATTGCATAGACCAATTATGGACAGTGAGAAAGTGGAGGAGGTAAAGAATTTGCTGAAGAAAGAAAAAGAAATTGCTACAAGGAAAAAATTTGAAAAGAAAAGAAAATTTTAAAAATTACTAAATTTAAAATAAAAGGAAAAAGAAAAAACTAGAAAAGAAAATACAGATCCAAAGGGAAACTAGGATAGCCATGGCCTGATATAGGAAGGGTAAAAGAGTTATTATTAATATTTGGGTGATTATCTAAGGGAAGACCTTATCCCTGTGAATTATGCTTGTCAGGCATAATATATTTCAAATACTATATGAACTGATCAGAGTCCTTCCTCTCAAGAATGAGGACAAGGATAGACAGGATGGATAAGAGGGGAAAAGATGATAAATAGGGAAACTCACCTAAGAAAAATACCAAAAAAAATCATGGAATAGATGAGAAAGTTCATAGGGTACACAGAAATGGCACAAGCTAGAAAAACCCTGAAAAAAATAAGAAAATAAAGTTGTATTAACAAATATCAAGATACCATATAAAACATTTGTACAGGTTAATCAGTATTCCCCCATTAAACGTCCCCAAGTCTTAATTCCCCAGTACCTATGAATATGATCTTATATGGAACTAGGCTCTTAGCAGATGTAATGAAGATAAGAAAAGGTAATAATTAGGGAGGAACCTAATCTAGTATCATGAGCACCAGCTGAAGAAGATGAGAAGAGACAGACAAATGAAAGAGGAAATGAAGTCAAGAGAAACAGGGAGGTCCTATGATGAGGGAGGCAGGGACTGAAGTGATCCATCTCTAAACCAACCTCTGCAAATATTTGCCAGCAACCATCAGAAGGTAGCACAGAGGAGGAAGGAACCTCCCCTGGAGCTTGCAGAGAGCCCTGCAGACACTGTGATTTGGGACTTCAAGCTTGCAGAATTATAAAGCAATTAATATATATCTGTATAAGCCTCCCATTTTATTGTAATCTGTTACGGCATTTTTAGGAAATAATTACACAGTTGTGAACTAGTACAGGAACAGAGAGAGTACTAGAAAACCAGAAATAAAAACAAGTGTACATAAAAATGTAGCGCATTGTGATGGGGAAGCTACAAATATCCAGAGCAAATAAAGCTTTTTAAAGTAACAGTCTAGTTTATTTTAAAAATATAAATTGGATATGTTATATACTGAATAAAATATAAACAAATATCTAAATGTAAAAGTAAGTTTAGAATAGAAACATACATTCTCAGAATAAAACATGGGTAAATATCTTTAAAATCTGTATGAGAAATAATGAGGTGAATGCAAAAATCCAAATTAAGAAAGGATAATTTTGCTGTACATATATGTATATGTACATAGCCACGTATCCTTTATGTAGTAAAAATTTGAAAACTGTTGTCAAGAGTAGGAGATTATAGGAACTTGTGTAAATGTAAAACTGTATACATGATTTTAATCAGAATATAACATTATTTTTTCACTATTTGATACAGAAATCTCATTCTGTGAAAATTATATTATGTCTCCTTAAATAAAATTTACAAAATAAAAATGAGCACATTTTGTGCACAGGAGTAATCCCAGATACAAGAGAGGCTGAGTCGGAGTATCATAAATTGAAGGCCAGCCTAGGGGATTCAGGGAGACTCCGTCTCAAAATAAAATTTAAAAAGAGGCTAGGGATGTACCTCAGTGTTAGAGCACCTGCCCACCATGTGGAAAGACCTATGCTCCATTCCTAGCACCATAAACAAGGTTACTAATTGAAGAACTATTTATAAATGTTTGGGAACAATAAGTTAAATGTCTATACTCAGGAAAATCAGTGAACAGTTGCATTTCTATGAGCTGATACAGAGCCATATCCAGGTTATATTTTTAAATTGAAAAAAGAAAAAATACATACTTATAAAAGACATGTACTGTATAATTCAAATCAAAGGCGGAATGTCAAATCATCCTTACAATGATAAGAAATCATTTCCAAGAATATGAGGTCATAAAGCATTTACAAAACAAGGAAAGAACGGATTAGAAAACTTGCTTTCCATGCACATTCATAGTGTTTTAGGGTCACTCTGTGCCAGAGCTTACACATGAAGCTTTTAGTATGTGAGGTGACTACATGCAAACAGGAAAAGAAACTCTTTGGTTTAGGTTGTATCTTTACTGTATATACCAATAGGTACATGGCTAATTTGACAGGCTCAAGCAAGCCACACTTCATTGTTCAGACATTCTGTTTAATATGGTCCATTCTGTACAGCGTTGGTAAAAGCATCCCACAGACAAAGGTTTCTTTCACTGTAAAACACCATTACTGTGTTTCCCAGCCTGCCTTTCACCAACATATTTAAAAAATAATTAGATAATGGCTAAGTGCAGTTTAGAGCAAGAAAAAACAAGAAGAGCCTGGAAAATCTTGTTGTGCCTTGAAGAAAATTCTAAAAGTAAAATAAAATAAAATAACAAAAGGGACAGAGAAAAACAAAAAGGACAAAATTTTAAAAAATGTTTTAAAGATGGATTATAAGACATTTGATTTAAAAGGATGATATTTTAAAAATGAGTATGCTCAAACAATTGAATGTGGCTCATCAGTAAAAAAGGAAGCAAGCTACTTGTGCATGGAGCAGCAAAGCAGATCAAGAAAATAACACATGACATGAAAAAAACAGATTCACAGGGCTTTGTGCTCTATTATAAACAGAAGAACAATCGCTGGGGTAAAATAATTACCACAGTGGTCATGTGATTAGAAGCAAAGTTGAGATTAAATATGTATACGTGTATGTATACACAAATATATGTTGTTGGATATATAATCATCCATTCCATTCATAAATTGTGTTTTTAAACTTATAACTGCAATGTCATAAGTAATATTTAAGGATTATTTATTTTGTTCTTGGAATATTTCAAGAGCTTTACACAGATTAGCAAAACTAATTTTGAGAACAAAATTGTGAAATAGGGACCATTAATATGACCATGTCCCAGTTGAGAAATATGTTGCAATATTTATGCATATTAATAATACATATATGTATTCCAATGAATGCTAAAAGTTATTATTCCTGGAATTAATGAGTGCTTAATTTTCCTAACTTTTATTTCATGGAATAAAAGAGTGAAAAATTGAGTAACTAATTAAGAGACAAACAAAGCTTGGAACAAGGGAACTGATGCAGTCAAGAAGTCTTTTTTTATTAATTTTTTTATTTGCTCAACATATTATTACATATTGGAGGGAATTGTTGTTATATACTCATGCATATATGGGTGTTGACATAGTAAATTAAGGCCAATTCTAATCCAGAATCTCCCCCGCTTCATCAATTCCCTGATCTCATGTCTCCTTTCTAATACCTCTATGCTATAATTGGAAATGAGCTTATATAGGTATATTAATTTTTGAAATTTCTGAGTTTCTCTGTCTGCCTGTGTATAGTTAGACTTCTCATGGGAGTTGCACACTTTGAGTTGTATTGATAATCCCTTTTATCCCTCCCTTCCCTCTCTGCCTCCCTCCCTTGTCTCTCCACCTTCATAGTAATGGTAACCTCAGTTTATGTGAAATTTCAACTATGGGGAGTTTATAATGTAAACTTAGCTAATTTTCATGCTGTCTTAAATTTTACTCTAGCTTCCACATACATATGAGAGAAGACGATCGGCCCTTAAGTCTCTGTTTGGGTTATTTCACACAGCATACTTTTTCCATTTCCACCCATTTCGCTACAAATGCCATGATATTGTTCTATCTAAAAGTAGAGTAGAACTCCCTCTCCCTCTCTCTCTCTCTTGCTCTTTCATTCCCTCTCTCTATACACACACACACACACACACACACACACACACACAAACATAAGTATATACATACCGCAGTTTTCTGAACCCACTCGTCCAGTTAAGGGCATCTGCATTGGTTCTGTACTTTTAAGGAATATCCACACTGCTTTCCAAAGTGGCTGTTCAAGTTTGCAGTCCCACCAACAGTGTGTTAGTTTTCCTGTCTCCCCACAATCACTCCAGAATCTGTTATTGTTCATGTTCTTAATTTTTGACACTCTAAATGGAGTAAGGTGGAATCTCAGTGAAGTTTTGATTTGCATTTCTATGATTGCTAGTAATGTAGAATATTTTTGCATATATTTATTGGCTTTTTGGAGTTCCTCTGTTGAGAAGTTTCTATGTAGTTCCCTAGCCCATTTATTGCTTGGAATATTTGTGTTTTTGGTGTTCAGTGTTTTGAGTTCTTTGTATATTCTGGGTATTAGTCCCTGTCAGAGGCATAGCAGGTAAAGAATTTCTCCCATTCTTTAGGTTCTCACTTGACACTGAAGTCATGATGTCAAGATTAATAAAGTAAATTAGAGAGAAAAACCGGGAATTTTGAAAATTTTGACCTGTTTGATGACATTTGAAAATTCATGATTTGAAAATTCATTTTTTTTCAGATTTGGGATTTTAAAGACTATTCTTGGAGATTTTTCATATTCAAGAGTTATAGGAAGTACCAAGTTATGCTACAAAACATGCACATTACTTTCATTTAACTAGTTATATATTTAACTAGTTAAATATATTTAGTAATTCTATTTAATTAGAATTTAAAATGTTCAATGTTGTCAAAAATTATGAATCTTAATGAGTCAAGTAGAAAATTTAATATTTAATATTCTCAAGCTCATTTAATCAATCTATTATTTTTCTCTTGGTTAATTCACAGGAAAGATTTCTGCAGAATAATCAATAAGAAAGATTTTGTTGGTGATGTACTTTATGTTTACTGCAATTAAAATTTATTGATCTGAGTTTTATAAGTTTTGAAAGTATTGTTTCTTTTATTAGATACTTGCTAAATCTATGGAGTTCATATACCAATTCATTCATTCATTTATCCATTTATGTATTCACTTATTGGATGTATATTTTTGAGAATATCCTGCTTTAGAAAGTCAGGATATACAAATATATAACACATATTTAAATCTTATAGTTCACAGTTTCACAGGAATGGAAGACAATCAATTTAAATGAAATGCAAGACTGCAATAATGAAAATAAGAGTAACATTTCACCAATTTCAAATAAGAAATTCATACACTGGTAGAATAAGAACAGTGTAAAGTCAACATGTGAATTATATCTCATCTTGTTTAACACTTTCACATTCATCTTATTGGTTGTTTCACTTCATATTTGTATTTTTTTCTCTGTTCTTTTGGCCTTAGTGATTTCATAGAAATTTTTTCTTATTACTAATATTACTAGTATGTATGTTGAAACTCTTCAAATACAATGTAATATGCATTCCAATTAGGCAATATAGTTTGATTCTAATATTTTTCTCCATTATGTATTTATTTATTATTACTACTAAATTTTTAAAATTTGTTTTTTAAAGTGATCCACATTAAATTTCAATAGATTTTCTCATTCGGCAATTCATCATGATAACTGTGTAATAGTGTAGATATAACTTCTTCCCTTTAAAATCTATAAAATATCCAGTACTATAGTGTCCATATTGCCCTATCATTTGACATTGAGAAAAATTATAGACTCTTCTTGCCACTAGAATCACATACATATATACATACAATTATTCACATTCACATGTATATGAACACATGCATTATGCAAATATTTATATACATATAAGTATATATATCAGGTCAGTATGTGCACGTATTTGCACATGTGTTTACATGCATACTCTCCTTTTGACTTAATATTTTATGACATTATCAAAAGAGGAAGGTCTCACTTGGATGTAGAATTAACAGTTGGATTTGAGTCAAGTCATTGAAACATAGTCATGGAGGGAGGAAAATGTACAACTTCTCAGATAAATTACAAGAGATTCTCAAGGAGTAGCAATAAGGGTACCTTGGCACTACTTTTCTATGCAAGAGTTTAAGACATTTTATTTCTATTCAATCAAGATGTCAAGTCCTTTGGTTTTAGGTCTTGTAAGCTGCTTAAAATAGAAAAAAAAAATGATTTACTTTTACCCAAAGAAAAATTTCTTAGTAAAAGATCTCTTTCAGGCAGAACAATCTCAACTTCCACAATTTTTAAGTTCTATATGAATTTTATTATTTGCTTTGGCTTACTATTTAATGTTTCTGTGCTTTGAAATATATCTTTAAAATTTTTCTGAGAACATTGTAGTGATTTTTGTAAAAGAAAAAATTTGCCTTTGAAGAAGAGAAATTAGAAGGAAAGAAACAGATAAATTGGTGATAGAATTATGCCTGGAACTCATAATTAGGTGAACAAAGAAGGAAAATGAATCGGTGAAGAAGTTCTGACTAGAGACATGAAAGGACACTTGCAGTAGCACACTGCCTGGGGAAGGAAGGGAAAGCCTCCATGAGCTGAAGATCACTTCATTGTCATGGAAATTCAGAGAAGTAGGTGGTAAGAATATATCATGGAAGGAGGCTGGAAAGCAAAAAGAAGCACAAGACAATGTTTACTTTAAGTTTAAATAATATTTTCTTATGTGAAATATTAATGCTACATTTACATTTATTATGCACTCACTATGTTCTCAGACACTTTTAACTCTCACAACCACCCATATCAGATCAATATCAAGTTTCAGACATACCGTTTAACTCTCAGGAAGTCACAGATCTATATGTGATTAAAATCACAGTTCCAAGCAGATTTTCCATACATGACTTCGAACAATTTCTGTCTAGGAATAGAAAAGAAGTCACAGGTGAGTAAACCAAATTTGTGTATGGAAGGGACTGGTAGTGAGTGGAGATGGAAACATTAGTAATGTTGGAAAATGATGTCTTTTTCAGGGAATGTGTGGAGAATGAGGTGGCTGAATGGAAACATTGAAAATTTGTTGTGAAGGAGAGGTTGAGGGGGGAGCTTATCTTATGCCAAATGACCCATAGTTCCATCTTAACGCAGGAGATAAGTTCAATCACAAAAGCCAAGTCACCATTTATTGATACAGTCATTGAGAATTAGGCAACTATGTTGGCCTCACATTTGCTTCCCCCCAAAAGACTCCATCTATTTTATGTCATCCAAAAGGTTTTATCTCTCACAAAAGTGGAGTTCTGATAGATTGCATTTCACTTGTACAGAAAAATACTTGGCACTTCGTTTTTCATTCTAATTATACTCCCTAAAATCAAATTAATGATTTTTCAAAAGTTGGTTGTATGATATTTTCCCTTGCATTCATCATTCTGTATTTGCCTCAAGTGGTCGCACTTCATCACATAAACATTTGTCCAGTGTAGATGAAGAAAAAAATGAATTAATAAATCAGTAAATAAATAAACATAGTTTATCTCACTCAAAACATGGTATGCTTCTTCCATTTTCATGCAAATGTATTAAAATTCATCTTTGCCTATAAAATTAGATCATGGATAAATTTTCTAATTGAAAATAAGGCATATGTTGAACCAGCCCTGCATTCCAGGGATAAAGCCCACTTGGTTATGGTGGATTATTTCCTTAATAAGTTTTTGAATACGGTTTGCTAGTACTTTGTTGAGGTTTTTTGCATCCACGTTCATAAGGGATATTGGTCTGTAGTTTTCTTTTCTTGAAGTACCCTTGTCCGGTTTTGGTATCAGAGTTATGGTTGCTTCATAAAAAGTGGATGGAAGCATTCCCTCCTTTTCAATTTCTTGGAATAACTTAGTAAGGAGAGGTGTTAGTTCCTCCTCAAAAGTGTGGTAAAAATCAGCGGAGAAGCCGTCCGGTCTGGGCTTTTCTTCTTTGGTAGACTTTTAATTGCAGACTGGATTTCAGTGCCTATGATTGGGCCATTTAGGAATTCAATATCCTCCTGATTCAATTGGGGGATGTTGTAAGTGTCAAGAAATTTATCCATTTCTTCCAAGTTATCAAATTTGGAGGAGTATAGGTTTTCAAAAATACGATCTTATAATTTGTTGGATTTCTATGGGGTTGGTGGTGATCGTTCCCTTTTCATTGGAGATTTTATTGATTTGCCTCATTTCTCTCCTTCTTTTGGTTAGATTCTCTAGGGGCCTATCTATCTTGTTTATTTTTCCAAAGTACCAGCTTTTTGTCTCCTCAATTCTTTTTATTTTATTTTTTTTGTTTTCAATTTCATTGATTTCGGCTCTGATCTTGATTATTTCCTTCCTTCTGCTGGGTTTGGGGTTAGCTTGTTCTTCCTTTTGGAGGGCTTTGAGATGAAGTGTCAGCTTATTTATTTGTTATCTCTCTTCATTTTTAATGTGGGCACTCAATGCTATGAATTTTCCCCTTAGGAAAGCTTTCATGCGGTCCCAAAGGTTTCGATATGTTGTGTCTTCAATTTTGTTCTCTTCCAAGAATTTGTGGATTGCTTCTTTCATGTCTTCTTGGATCCATTCTTCATTTAATAGGGTATTATTCAATCTCCAATAATATGTGTGTTTTCTGTTATGATTATCGCTGTTGATTGCTAGGGTTATAGCGTTGTAGTCTGAAAGGACACAAGGGATAATGTCAACTTTCTTGTATTTGCTGAGATTATCTTTATAAACCAGTATATGATCTATTTTGGAAAAGGATCCATGTGCTACAGAGAAGAAGGTATGGAAAACAATTAAAGTAATAAACCACTTAAACAGAATCAAGGACAAAAACCATATGATCATCTCACTGGATGCAGAAAAGGCCTTTGATAAAATCCAGCACCCTTTTATGTTCAAAACTCTAGAAAGGATGGGGATCAAAGGACCATTTCTGAACTTAGTCAAGGCTATATATGCTTAACCCTCAGCTAGTATAATACTAAATGGAGAAAAGCTGAAAACATTTCCACTAAAGTCGGGAACAAGACAAGGATGTCCGCTCTCACCTCTTTTATTCAATATTGTTCTTGAGACACTAGCAGGAGCAATTAGGCAAGAGAAAGAAATCAAAGGGATAAAAATAGGAAGAGAGGAAGTCAAACTCTCTCTATGTGCTGATGACATGATCCTATATCTGGAAGATCCAAAAAACTCCATCAATAAACTGCTCAAACTCATAAGTAGATTTAGCAAAGTGGCAGGATACAAGATCAACACACATAAATCAATAGCTTTCCTATATACCAATAATAACAGGACTGAAGAAGAACTCAGGAATACAGTCCATTTCAAAATAGCTTCGAAAAAAATAAAATACTTGGCAATTAATCTAACAAGGGAAATCAAAGATCTCTTCAATGAAAACTATCGAACATTGAAGAAGGAAATCCAAGATGACCTAAGAAGATGGAAAGATGTCCCATGCTCTTCGATAGGCAGAATTAATATAATAAAAATGGCTATTCTACCAAAAGCTTTATATAGATTTAATGCTATCCCTATAAAGATACCTATGTCATTCTTTAAAGACATAGAAAAAGCAATTTTCAAATTCATTTGGAACAACAAAAAACCAAGAATTGCCAAAGCACTACTAAGCAAGAAAGAAGAAACAGGCGGTTTTGCCATTCCAGATCTAAAACTATACTATAGGGCATTAGTAACAAAGACAGCATGGTACTGGTATCAAGACAGGGAAGAAGACCAATGGAATAGAATAGAAGACCCCGAAACAAACCCTCAAATCTTTAAACATCTGATTTTTGACAAAGGGGGACAAAATATTACATGGAGAAGTGACAGCCTCTTCAACAAATGGTGCTGAACAAACTGGTCATCCACCTGCAGAAAGTTGAAATTAGACCCATATCTTTCTCCTTGCACGAGAATCAAATCAAAATGGATCAAGGAGCTTGGTATCAAACCAGCTACATTGCAACTGATAGAAGACAAATTAGGTCCACACTTCAACATTTGGGAGTAGGCAAAGACTTTCTCAACAGGTCTCCAAAAGTGAAGGAAGTAAAGTCAAAAATCAGTGAATGGGATGCCATAAAGCTAAAAAGCTTTTGTACTGCCAAGGAAACAATCAAAAGAGTCAAGAGGTTCCCTACAGAAATGGAGAGTATCATGGACTATGAGTCCTCAGACAAGGGTCTCATATCCAGAATCTATAAAATACTCAAAAATGTCAGCTACAAAAACACCAACAGCCCAATTGATAAATGGGCTAAAGAGCTAAATAGAGACTTCTCACCAGAGGACATTGATCAAGCCAATGAATGCATGAGAAAGTGCTCTAAATCATTAGTAATCAGAGAAATGCAAATGAAAACCACATTACGATATCACCTTACACCAGTCAGAATGGCAAAGATGAAGAAAATGAACAATAATAGATGCTGCAGGGGCTGTGGAGAGATAGGCACACTAACACACTGTTGGTGGAGCTGCAGACTGGTACAGCCCCTCTGGAAAGCAGTATGGAGAATCCTTAAAAAATTAGGAATGAGTCTACCATATGACCCTGCTATTCCACTCCTGAGTATCTTTCCAGGGGACTTAGAATCATCACATTACAGTGTCACAGCAATATCGATGTTCATAGCAGCACAATTTACTATCGCTAGGCTATGGAAACAACCCCGGTGTCCCTCACTGGAAGGATGGATTAAAAAACTGTGGTACATTTATACCATGGAATATTACACAGCAATTAGAAACAATGACCTTGCAGCCTTTGAGGGTAAATGGATGGTTATGGAAGAGATCATGATGAGTAAAATCAGCTTAACCCAGAGATCTAAGGGTCGATTGTCTCCACTCATAGGTGGAGGTGGGGACTAGACCCTGGACAATGAGAAAGTTGGTCT
>PVKS010014112.1:0-33415 GCA_004027875.1 Aplodontia rufa | reverse complement strand
TATACTTTTTTTAGAGTTATAATGGGAAGGGGAAGGGAGGGATAAGGGAGGGTAATTGGGGGGTCACTCCTGGGTATAATTGCAATATCCAGAATATATACACATTTTATACACATTTTATATTATTTTGTTAAAATCTTATAAGGTTGTTCAAAAATAAAAAGTTTAAAATTTAAAAAAATAAGGCATGAAGTAGAATTTTAACTGTCACAACTGCAATGATGAATTTGTATAATTATAAAATTAAGGAGTTAGAAGAATCATACAGATAATTCCAATATTAAAAGGAATAAAACACACTTCAAAATTTGCATTGGCCTACAGGAGTAATACAAATTGAATTAAACAGGATCTTAAATACACAGTCTAGGCTAACATATTCATGTATGAGGGATGTAGGTAGATGATGTTGGGGAAAGAGGGGTTGCTGTGTGATTTCATCCCTGACACACATTTCAGAAGGGAACATGAAGCATGGACAGGAAAATAATATTTTTATCAACTCAATCAATAGTTTCTATAAAATAAAGCACATTAATTTGTACCTTCCCTAGCCCCCTGCCAAAATCTCACTGACTATTCCTCTTCTTTTCTAGTTCCAGAATTAAAATTTCTTCCCACCACTACAGTCTCCTTCTTTTTTGCTAGAACCTCCTCTTCTAACCAGCCTCTTACTCTTGCAGTGCCTCCATGCTCAGTTTTCATTCCTTTTTGCCTCAATATTAATTGACAGTTGGAATTTCATTTAATTTTCCATAGTCTAAATTTATCTCCATTTTGATGTACAACAGTCAGGTAAAAGATAATTCACCAAATTAAACTCTTGCTCTCTCCCATTTCCAAATCTGCTTATTTCTAAAACATGCTTCACCCAATTTCCTTAGCACTGTTGGTAGTTAGGCTAAAAATATTGAAGTTACTAAGACTTGTCTTTTCCTTTCCAACACCACATGTGATCATAATTTAAAACATAACCAGTTCTCACCTCTTCCATTTTCTTTGATCACTGGCATAACCCAAGGGCCCATCACAGTGCCTGACCCACAGGAACACTTGGTAAATACTATGCAAAATGATGAACAAATGGATGAATGAACTTGGAGAAATGTTCAACAATCTGTGGAAACTAAAATATTCACTGTTCTCTTAGGTAAATATCAATATCCAAAATAGATAATGGGCCAAATTTTCAGAGGGGGAATTTAAGAGGAAAGAGATAATAAAGGCAAATTTTGAATGAAAAAAATGCTTCTGTTTTAAAACTTCTTAAAATTATGAGGAATTTCCGTAGCATGACGGACATATAACAAAATTATCTGGATTTGAAATAAAGAGTTTAAGGGACTCTGATTTAATTCACAACAGACCATTTCATCAAAGAGCTGCAACTATGAAAATAAATTTGGTCATTAAAAGAGGAACTTTAAAAATTTTTCCACTTTGAATAATAATGTTCATTAAAATGTTTAAAATGTCAGTGAGTTGTTAAGTATTTTAATTAGAAACAATGACACTTATTTTGCTTCATAGTCATCCTAATTTAAAAATGCTCATTGTTTAGCTCAAAGTTTCATACAATTTGTCCAAGTAATGTTGGAAAAATAGCACATAGCATTTTCTGTATTAATATCTAACAAAGTTCAATAAATCCATTCAGATTGTGTGCACATGCACATGCACATGCACACACACACCTGCGTATGAGTAGGCAATGGGCATTTAAAATTTTTATGATCTACTGTCAACATTAAACACACAAAAATCATATCTCATTTGCATTATATGAGTACAAAGTAACTGTCTCAACCATATTTTTTTCAATCACATATTAAGTAAATTTTCTGTGGAACACTTGGGTTTAAAAACATTCACTGCTCGATATGGAGATTACAATGTGGAGCTTCTTGACTATGGACGATAGGAGGTTAGAGAAACTGTCTGTGCACTATTATTTCCCCCAAAATCTTTCACACTTGTTAAGGTTTAGATACTAGGTGTCTCCCAAAATCTTATGTGTGAGACAATACTAGAAAGTTTAGAGGTGAATATTTGGGTTATAACTTAATCAGTGGATTAATCCCCTTACAGGGATGAACTGAGTTGGGACTATATGCAGGCAGGAAGTGGCTGGACAAAGTAGGTCACTGGGGACATGTGTTTGCAGTATGTACTTTGTGAACTGAGCTTAGTCTCTCTCTCTCTCTCTCTCTCTCTGCTTTCTGGTGTGATGTCTTGAGCTACTTCCCTCCACTACACTCTTCTTCCATGACGTTCTGCCTCATCTCCAGCCCAGAACAATGGAGTTGGCTCTCTTGGGACCGAGATCTGAAACTGTGAGCCCCAAAATAAACTGTTCCTCCTTAAAATTGTTCCTTTCAGATTGTTTGGTCACAGCAGCAAAAAAGCTGACAAAAATACTTTTTGGCACATTCAAACTATTCCAAAAATAAACATAAAAACCCCTGAAAAGTTGGTAGACACAATGAGTACATATCTGCAGGCAGTAATTGACATGTATCCATTATTTACAATTAATTCTTTATATATGTATAATACCTGTCACTTTTCCAAGTATTTTTACTGGTGATGCCATTTGATAGTGCTCAAGATTTTACATGAGTTACCTAATTTATTTTCCCTACAAAATCACTATAGGTTAGATAATTATAATCCTGTTATTTTGACGAGGTTACTGAGGCTTAGAAAATACAGGTAACTCTTCCAAGTTAAGTATTATTCCAAAGAAAGGAATCAGGCAATCTAATTCCAAAGTCCATGCTTACCTAAGCTTTTCTGTGTGGATATGTCTGTCCTGCATATGTATATAAGTACAAACATAATGAGGATCTCTCTGCATTTTTAAGCTTCTGGTCTTGATTATTTTTCAAATATGTACATATTTTCAAACATGTATAAAAATATGCATGTACCAAATATATGCATGGTTGTGTTTGTGTGTATGTGTGTGTGTGTATATATATATATATATTTCTTCAGTCCCAAGACGCAGAACTAGTTACAAGACTTAGAGGAAAAAGAAAAAAAATAGCTTATATTATAGTTCTGTAGTTCAGCTATGAATCAGACAGAAAGAAGACTCTGACAATTGAACATTGTTGGTTCCATCTCCTAAGTGGCTGTGATCAGAATGATTAAGAAAGGATGAGATCTCTATCCTTAATCACCATTCACATTTAATGATACCCTGCCTTGTATATAGTTGTATAAGTATGTGACCCTTTCTATTCCACCACCATTGAGTCCTTCCAGGCTGGTGCAAAATCCTCTTAGGTTATAGAATGTAATATGTATCAACAGCAAACACAAAGATTGGTTTGAAATCACTGGAGTGGAGTTACTGGACTGAGTCTATACATGCGTGGTGTATGGCATATATCCAGGAAGGCAAATGAAAGCTAAGTTCAGAAATAGGCAAAAGAAAAATCAATAGATTATTGATAAGTCAGGAAAACTGATGTGGAAATTAAGTAATTAATTAAACAGCTATGGGACACTCATGTAGAATTTATATGCAGAAAATAGATATGCATAGTTTTCAACTGAGTAGTGTCTCTATACTTGCAGTGATTCTTCAGTCTTTCCTCAGTGTATCAGTCAACACTACCTTCATCCAACATTACTATCACTTTTCCAGATTATTCCAATGGCACATCAACTAGGATTATTATTTGCTAACTATCAGAATGATTATTTTGCATTCCGAACAGAATTGGAAGTAGTACTCATTAGTATTAAACACAATTAAGTAGATATCAGGTATAAAAGATTAGAAGTATATATTCAGTTGTGAGGTCATATGAAGAATTCTGCTAAATATATTATCAACTGGGACCATTTTCCTTGATTTATTTATGAGAAGATTTGTTCTCCTCCACTTCTCAAAGAATGCCATTTGTGATGTGAAATCAGAGATTCAAAATCCAGTCTCCTTCATCCATGGTAAACCCATGAACTTGTTATGTACTGATTTAAGTATAAATGTTTTAGCCTGACATTTCAGGTTTCCCACTCCTCTGTGACTGTACAATTACTTAGCTTCCTACCTTCAGTAATTCCTGCTATTTTATACATACCATATTTTTAAGGTGATTTCCCACTGATCTTTAAACATACCACGTGTTTTTCTTTTGTACATTTGACTATGCTGGTAGTTCTGTGACTTCTCAATGTTATTCATTTTATTTCTTACCCATCTTGAAAATCAAAAGTTCTGCCCAGGGAGTCTCCTACCATCTTTCATGCATTGTGTAAAGGTCTGAGTGGTTGAGAAACACTTTGTATATCCCAATAAGCATGCACCACGACTCTCATCTCCCTTCCCAAACCAAAGGTACTCATAATTATCTCCCAATCACCAAGAGGGATTTCAGACAGAGTGAACTTCTGATCATAGGTTGGCTCTCCTGTTAACTCACCTAGGAACTCTAAAGGATGATTTGGCCTTCATTTTAGCAGAGGAGTCATCTGCTTTCTTTTAGCTTCCATGGGTCTTTGGCACTCTTGAACAATGATCTTTAAATTATAGCCTCATCTTAGTTGCTGTGAGCATAGAACATGTCCTCAAATTACAAGTCTATTTACTCCGGTACATTTGGTAACATTAATGTCAATGATTTTAATTAGTTCTTAGAACTTCTCTTTCACCAATAGTAAAGTTATTAGCTGCAATTTGCAATTGAAAATGATCACACTGTTTTCCATACTCCCACATAATAGTGCCTTTTATTATCTTCCCCAGAAAACCACTTATTATTTCCTCTGATTTTAGTCTTTCTTTTCTCTTGAGCTGTTTGCCTCACAACCTGTACAAACCTGAACAATGTGGCAAGCTTCTTAATTGTGCCCATTCACTTCACATTGATCCCCGGGTGAATTCTGTCCTCCTCCATTTCTTCTTTTATAATGTATTTGTGGGCAGCTGAAAATGTAAAACACACTCATAAAAATAGAGAAATGAATATTAAATATAAAACATGAAAACTGACTTTGGAACTCACAAAAATTTGTATATGAGGGCAGAAATGAAAAATAATTTCAACCTCCATCCCCTAGGTGATATCAAATGATAAGTTTTTCCATTTAAGGAAATTGTTTACATGCTTAGTTAAAAAGAGATTCATTTTTGAAATTTCATCTTAATATTTTTTAAATCTCATGATTTTAAGATTACAAGAGGGGCTGGAGCGGTGGCTCAGTGGTTTCGGCTCTTGCCTGGCAAGCATGAGGACCCGTGTTCAAACCCCAGCACCACGTACACAACTGAATGTTGGAGCAACTAAGGCCATGTGAAAAACTCAATAAAGTTGTTTCTCTCTTTATCTGTCTCTCTCACTGTCCCTCTCTCTTTAAAAAAAAAAAGATTACAAGAAACTTTTTAGAACAATTAATTCATCTTTGAGGCAAAAGATACAACTGCAAATGCTAACATTGAAAAAGTTAAATGTGGAATCAAAAGATTGGATTGCTCTATATACAAAGGTCTCAGAGAAACCTGTGTTTCAGGTTAATTTAATAATTAAGATACGGAATATTGAACTCATCTTTTAACATCACTGAATAAGACAGGTCTAATTTCCAAGTGTTTAATTTTGAGTTCAGTTGAAAGTAGTTTAAATGAAGCCATAAACACATTATGTTTAAAGAAGTTAAACTATCCAAAAGTCCCTGGACCTGGAGTTTAACTTAACTTATCTTATTGATTTAAAAAAAAAGACATCACAGAGTTGTTTGTAAAATGAAAGATTACTTCAATGGCTTTCAAGTTATACTACTTGGAGCAAATTTTGGTAGGAACTATAGGGTACACATAGATACTTAGAATTCTTGAACAAGCAAGGTAATGACCGTAACCAGGACAGTCCAAGGCATGTGAAGGTTATTGTGCCAAATATTACTTCCATTTTTCTTCTTATTCATATTTTCAAAGAACCTTAACATATGTGAGTTTGTGTGTGTGGGGGTGGGGTGGGGTGGGTGTGACATTGTTTTATAATAGTTTGCATTTAATACACATTAATCCCTGAAAAAATTTAAGTGAATTACTCAAGGTCATTCACTAATTAGTGGAAGAGAAGTACTAGAATCTTCTCTGATTCCTGCTTTGGTTTTCTTCCCAAAAAATAGTGCTTTTATGATACGATATCATGTCCAATAAGTAAGTTGCTACTGTCAATTTAATTGATATACATGTAAAGTGGTTTTTTTATAAGAAAAATGTTAAAAGTAATAATCAATCCAGATGCCCCAAATGGATGAATGGATCCAAAAGCTGTGGTATGTATATACAATGGAGTTCTACCCAGCTATTAGGAGAAATGATATTGCAGCCTTTGAAGGTACATGGATGGCAATGGACGAAATCATGCTTAGAAAAGTTAGCCAAATCCAGAGAATGAAGGATCAAATGATTTCACTCATTTGTGGAAGCTGGAGCTAAACCTAGATGTGGGTGAAAGTTAGTCAAACTCACATATTTGATTACAGAGGGCATAGTAACACATAATCTAGGGGAACCATAATCATGTAGCGGGCAGGAAGGGAAGAAGCAGGCCGATGGGAGATGGAGGTAAGATAGGGAGGGATCTAGGGAGACAATCAACAATGTAGCATACTCTTTATCCTGCTGAGAAGTCAAACATGTATGCAATCATTTAATTCTGTAAAATTCACAATCTTAACATATAAATATATAGTCAATTATATTTGTTAGGGGCATAACACAGAAGAATCAAGAGACTGGAGTGTGGGCAACATGGTGGTAACTATGGTTTACAATCAAATGCATAGCATATTGTTACTTTCTATGCATTTAAGATTGTAAAACTACTCAACTCATAATTTTAAAAAAGTAAGGATAGTCAGGAAAATCTGTTTTCATCATCATCTACAGGAAGTTGAAGCAGACACTCAAGACCAGGAAAGGGCAATCATTGTCCAAATACACTGGTTGCAGTTAGGACAAACAAAGAGACAGGCAAGAATCTCAAAATAAAAGTGAGCATTTAAACAAGTCTACTCAAGTTCCTCAAACATTTTTGCATGGTTTAATTTAATCCCTTAATATGTTATTTTACCTTCGTGTCTACCAGGCTGATGAGGTAAGTTGTTTGCAGTTACATTCACAGATGAGGAAACTGGTTTAGATCATTTAAAGATATAAAGAGGAATCTTACAGTGTGGGAAAAATAAGGCTATTCTTGCAATTAGCTAGCTTTTACATCAAAGCCATACTCTCTTTTCTGATACTCTAAGAATATCTAATAATTTTTAGGACAGTAAAAACGGAAGGATAGAGAGGATTTGTTGTTGTCATTGCTTTTTACTTTTTGCATTGGAAAGGATTTAATAGAGACAACTAGAAAAAGACACTTAAATATCTCTTTTTGTCTTGGTCACATCTATTCTTTCCATCTTAATCTTTCCTTTCTTTAATGAATAATTATGTAATTATATAAAAAGTAACTGAACTTGAGCTCTGTGAGAGCCCTAATGTATCTCAAGCAATGTGCCAGATACTTTAAATACACTATATCATTAAATCTTCATTGAGAGACACTGTAAATTGTATCATATTATCAGTTAATCTAAAAAGTGTGTCAGAATACATACAAACTAATTCTAATGAGAACAACTATCTTTTACTTATTGGTAAGAAAAATCAGGTGGTTATCTTTCCCTTGGAATTATTTGAATCCTTTAGGGTATAGTAGTATATCAGGGACTCAATAATGGTCATCAGTTCCAAAAAACTAAACACATAATAAAGCTAGTAATCTGATCAGTTATAGAGAACCAAGGAAGAGCCAACACTGCTGCTACCATGGTCACGTTTTTCAGATGCTAACTCATGCAGCCTGACAATGCTGGGAAAGAGGTTGGAAAAAAACCCATGAGGTCATTGGAGGGCTTTAATAAGCACTTCATATGGGCCATGCATGAAATCTGCAGGACATACTACCTCTTCTACCATGCAGAAAGGACATACTTGAAGCTCTGATGCCACATTAATCCACTTAAGCTTTTTCCAACACTTGATGCAATGACATCTCTTAATAGGGTTCATTTTGTTCTCTATGTTCATTATTTGGTAAGATAATTTACATCAGACCACCAGCAGACCAGGTTCCACAGGCTTTAGAACTGTTCAGTAGGGATCAAAGTGCTAGTTGATGCCACAAGTTAATATTCCCTATGCTACATGTGTGGATACTTAGGAGGGACCTGGAGTATTAACTTGATAGATTCATCAAATTTTTTGTCTTGTGAGTCACCCCTCCACTAAACTTTTTAATAGGCCACTATTTCATCTGCATTTGCAAAAGTTACCCTACACACTGACCCAAACTTCTTTGCTTGAAGAGACTAGTACATTAAACATGGATTCTGGTATGCATAAATATATATTTCAAATTCAAATGAAGCTTTAATGTATACTCCTTCTTCCTTGAGGAAACTCTCTAATGTCCTCCCACATATACCTTCCCAGGTTTTAATGAATTATGGCAATTATTTCCTTGAACAATCCTTTCTTCTCTTTATCATAGACTACATTTGACAGTGTAGGGTTAAGTATGATTCAGGTCCATTTTTACATTAAGTGAAAATAATAGAGGGATAGAGGTACCAACTATTGGGATATTCTCTTGGGAGGAGACTGCAGCATCTTCAACAGAGAAGTAACAGGAAAGAAAAGGTCAACTTCTAATGGAAAGGCCATGAGAGATGAGAAATTTGGGGCTGCCCTTACCTCCTCAAACCCTCAGATACCACTATTTCAACAATCTGGGCTGTACCCATTCCTTACTTAGATTATCTGCATGAATTTCACCTCCCAAAATGATGCAACAAAAAGCTGAAAATTCATAAATCTGTAGAAACACTAAGTCTGACTTTTGGCCACCTTAATTATCCAACAGGAAAAAAATGGTTGTTTCATTATAGTCATAAATACTTCTTATATTTCAGCATTCAACTTGAGAAGTATTTGAACTGCATAATTCTTTTGCTTTGAATTTCTTCAGTCATGACCACCTTACTGTGCGACCTTTAAACTCTTGCTCTTCACAATGATCTGTGGCAGTAATCAATAGCAAATTCCGCCATAGAGTAAACTTCGTGTTTTACCATTACATGCCATGGATTGTGAAGTCCTGTGCTGGAGTATGATCACTGTTTTCCACTTGTTCCAAACAGATTCCTTTGAGGAGCTACTGAGTAGATCCCGTGCTCTAGATACGTTCTCTAACAGAACTCTTTAGATGTAGTCACAATGGATTGAGTCAACCTAAATTAGTCAGAAATGGAGCAATACTTGGACACACAAAAGCTGAGGTTAGACTTGGGAATTGGCAGTTATTAGGGATGATCAGATGTTCTTTGAAAACAGTCATTTAGCAAGAAGAGTACCATGAGGAATTAACTGCAATAATGGAATGAGCTCCAGATATTCATATATACTTGTTCATTTTATTACAATCCACATTTCAGGAAAACAAATTCAATTGGCTAACATTGGTTCCACAATTACTCTTTAGCTAGAGTTGGAGAGAATTTTATCTAATAGGTTTCTGTAGATGACAGTTAAACCATCAAAAACAAATAAGATATATTTTATAACATGAAAATATATGGCTGGATGTGTGATTTAAATTACATTTAAATATTTATATTTGGGAAGTCAATTTCCCTGCCTAGCATTAGATAGGTATATGTAGACATGAAACCAAAGTATGAATAGTTCAAATGGATGCACTTATCCAACACAAGTAGAGCTTTAATACCACCCTCTCAAAAGTAAGATGCTGGTTTTATAACCCTCATCATAAAGTTATACAACTTCTGAGGAGAGCATCCACTTTAAATTCACCTTTTTATATCACAGCCAGCTGTTCCTATAATAGAAGCTTTTAAATATTTGTTGAACTGAAATATATAGGTAAAGATTTAACCCACTGTCCATGTATGGAGACTTTTTATGGTACAGGAGATTTTGTTTTAGATCACTTGATTACAATAGAATAATTGTCTTAATAATATTCAGAATATTTTACAAACAAATCAGAAAAGCATGATTTTATTTTTAGAAAACATAGGTCAAAATGTATTTAATAGGATGCTATCATTTGACCATGTTCTCCCATTAGTGATAGAGTCAACTTCAGTTTTTTAGAGGCTCAGTATATAGCAAAGTCTCCATTACCTGACCAGAGATAGCATTTGTGCATACTAATTCTTTTGGGCATTTTGACTGCTAAAACATTGATCTGAATTGTAAAATGCATCCTTTCTATGGGACTTTTGTAAGTGTGTACCTATAGCTAAGATTTAAAAAATACTATACAATCTCCTCCCATCCTGGAGATGGAATTAAGGACATGTCTAGTTGCAAAGAGTTACAATTGGAATGTTGAGAGGTTTGCATCCTAACCACAACACAAAAATGAACGTGGGAAACTTTCTTTTCCTGAGCCTCATAGTTTTAAGGGCACACAAAGATCTAACTAAGTTCAAAGATTCAACATGAGGAGGTTAAGCAGGAATTTGAGAATCTTTCTGGTCAGGGCCACCTCAGAATAGAGCTGTTGACCACATACGTAGCTGTTGACAATCTTCATTTGGCAAATTCTGCCAGAGGACACACACATGGGAAGGAAAGGCCTCCTCCAAATCATGTAATATTTACAGAACTAATGTCCAGTTAAGCTGGAATGAGATAGTTGATTTTTCACTTGATGTGTGGACTATCCTGACATATATGGCAAAATGACTGTGCTTGCTTTATTGCCCTAGCTGATTTGTTCTCATTCCATCTACTCACAGAGTGCGGGTTTCTCTTTAATTATCATCCTCCACTCTGCCCATTGCTCTGTACACTGACTTGCACTCCATTTTCTAAATGAGCAGCAACTACTTCAACCCTAAACTCCTTTCTCCATCTATTTCCTCTATTCAAAATATTCATTTAATGACCTGCACATGTTTGATTCTATCTCATACGGTGTTATATACTTCAAGCCATCTCCCCAGAGAAGCCTTCCATAATCCCACCTCCCATTTTAGATTTACAATATGTAGTTCATATCCTGCTTTTTCTTGTTAGTGCTAGATTTCCATGCATGTGTGTGTATGTGGTTTCACGATGACCAGACAAGAACAGAAATTTAATGGAATGTGGGAGGCTCCTCTTCCCTGTCCTGGAAAGAAATATTTCTACTGAGAAGGTGTTGGGGGTGGGAGAGCTATGGCTCCATGTGATATCCTTAAGAGGAGGTCTGCAGTATGGGAGCAAAGGTTATGACTGCAAATTCTGCAAAAGCAACAATAATGGGTTAAGAGAATTATTTAATGAAAAATACAGTGGAAGCTGCAAAGTAAGAGAAGGTTTAGAACAAACTAGTGGTTTGGCAATTCTCCAAGGAAAGAGGCAGCATTGCAGAATGGGGCAGAACTTCACAGGGAATCTGTTCTGGAGCAGGTGTAGAATATCTTTTTTTGAATCTTGCAGTAATATTGCACTCTGTGTTTTCATTCAAGTGAAGGGATGAGCTGAAAGCTTTTGAACTGAAGATTTTCTTATTGTATAGATGGAAAACAACAGTAAGGAACAAGATAAATAGTAAATCAGTAACTGGCAAACCCCATAAGAAGAAATCTCTGCCAAGCCTTCATCCTTCAGAACAAATTAAAACACAGAAGAGTAAGCAGAGGTGAAGCACAATTAATTAGGAAGAAAGAAAGAATGGCAGAAGAGTAGAAAAACAGAAGAGAAGGAATTAAAATTAAAATTGCAATCAAAAAAGAAATTTTAGGTCAGTAGCCTGAAAAACTCAAAAAGTGACGGGAGGCTGAGAGTGAGTTGTAAGAACCCACTCTGTAGAAGTGCCCAAGGTCAAGGGTAGAGAAAGGAAGAAAAACAAGAAGAGAATAAATTAGGTTGATGGTGCCAAGAAGATGGAAATGGATGGAGATGGTGCCTTGAGGAAGAAATTAACAATGAGAAGACAAAAACAGGTTTCACGAATTGGAGACCTTCCAAAGTTGAAGCAGACTCTGAGAAAAGGAAGTTGAAATCCCAGGACATTCTGAAGTTGTAGAAATGGAAGACTAAGAAGATCCCATGAGAAGTGCAGTTTCGAAAAAAGCATTAGACAATATAGTAGAAATTAAAATGATAAGAATTTTTTTTCTCAGGATGATGTGGTGAGCAATAAACATCACAGTTCAGAATAATAACAAGAAAGTCATCTGAAACGCATCTTTCAGTTAAGAGATGAAAATGTCAACCTTTCAAATAAAGATTTATATTTCTAAAATAAATCTTATGTTGACAACTGCCTTTCTGTGTTGTTTATAAAACATGTAATGATTTATAACAACTGAAATTTTGCTTTCTGAAGTGTGTTAAGAAAAACACATTTTATGAGCTTTTATAAACACATTTTCTAAACACAAATGTGTGTACACACACACAAACACACATTTATTCTTCATTTTTGGATGTAGTGTTGTTTGGTTTGCTATATATCCACTAATCATAAGTCTCCAGGTTTCTTAATTGCATAAACCAGATCCAAAGCTGAATATTCTAGGATTTTTATGATTAGGTATGTCAAAAAGGAGAAAGAAATTAAAGATGTTTGCAAAGTCATCTTAATTCAGAATGTCTATTAATTGTTCTTTCATATTCCCAGTCATTTTCTGATTTCAAATAGAAGCAAAGCAAGTCACTGAAATTTTTTTTGTCATTTAAATTAAAGCACTCAAGTGATTTTTACAAAAATAATTCTTTTTTGACAATCATAATTGGATTGATGCAATATTTAATTAAATTATGTAAATACAATAAGTGATATCTCTGAAATGGATGGGATGGGAAAAACAAAATCAATCTTTATGAGTATAATATGCAGCATGTATGAACAAATATTCATAAATTTATTTGAGGGTAAGCTGCCAACTACCTGTGTTTATCAAGCTTTGGTCAGCCGTACGTTTCATTGATGAATACGAGAATGTTGATAGATCTTACAAGAAAGCTAAGTGGGTTTTTAAATAAATTTTCAGTTACAATGACCAGTTATAGTTATCTACCACTTATTGATTACATTATTCACAAATGTTCATAGTTCACAAGTGAAGTAACTCCATTTGCTTAGTTCTACTGACCTCTTAGTTCTATCATGCACAGCCTAAGAAAAAGGTATTTTCTAGTAAAACAAACAAAAACAACTGAATCCAAGTACCAGATTTGCCACTTAGAAACTAATTGTGATTTTAAGTAAATTTATTAAGCTCACTGTACTTCAGATTTCTCACTCATAAATGGAAATAATAATGTATATCTCAGGTTGTCACTAGAGTAAATGAGAAAGTATATAGAATACATGTAGCATAATGGCAGGTTAAAAGTCAAGATTAAAAATATTGTAATTCTAGCTATCTTCACTATAATACTTTTTTTAACACAGTAATCTATGATCTGTATTTTGTTTTTTTCCCCTTGAAAACAAGTGTCTTATTTGTGAAACTACACAGTATTTCTTCAAGTTTTTTCCACCCTTGGAGTTATTATGTAGTGGTTCTGCCTCAGGACCAACAGTAATATGGACTTTTTCACCAATCCCACCAAGTCTGCTTCCACTGATTTGGGAGGAGCTGCCCATGATTTTCCACACTGATGTGCCTTACTTGATGAACAGCCCTTGTGCTCTTGCACAACAGAACGTTGTGGATGGACACATGTGTTCTCTCCAGCACAATCCCATTCATTCATTGTTCCCAGGACATTCTCTGCAGAGGTGAACATGGAAGACCATGGTGCTTGACTGGATTCTCAGATGCCCTTGCTATGACGCACATGTCTTTAAAATGACTTTATTCTAGGGCTGATTATTTTCAGTGCCATCAAGCTTTTCCTACATGTCCTCTGATGTTACTTCTGAATTTGGTTCTGGAGGGGGACAACACAGATCACCAGGGTCAATATATACAAACATCTCAGAGGTTCATCCCTTTACTTGATGCTTCTTTAAAAAACAATGACAACAGACAATAGTTGAGAATCCCAAGGCAATTCTTCCTCCTCTTCTTCCAGCTCCAATGTGGACAGCAGGCCTATAAAACGCTTAGCAGAACAGCAGCAGTGGCCTGGCAATGCCAGAGATCCCTGAGCAGGGTGGCAGAGACCTTGAGATTCCCGATGGCAGAACTCTGTGCATGCAATTCAGAGGTCCATGTGCTAGTACTAGGATCCCAGGCTCCCTCCGAAGATCTGTGCTAGAATTTACCAGCCAGAAAGAAGCAAGGTAGCAGGGTTGCAGGGTGGAAGGAAGAAGGAGGGAGGAGAAAGGAGGAAAAAGGAAGGAGAAGGGAGGAAGAGGAAGGTGGAAAGAGGAAGGAGGAAGGCTGAAAGACGGAGTAGGAAGGAGGGGCAAGAGGGGAGGAAGTGGCAGAAGGAGCCATGATCTATATTTTCTACTTACCCATTAGAATCGAAAAGGTCTAAAACCTATACACATACTCTTCATACTGTTTTCCTTGGGAATCTCTTTCTATTAATGTTTTCCAAGTTATTATGTTCTCCCACTGTGTCCACCCACAAAAAAAATCTCATTAGTACAACTAGATAATAAGACAGAGCATACCATCTCCTATGAGCGTCTCAATTAGGAGAAACTCATCTGAAGTAATTTTCTGACAATACAAGTTATATAAGAATTGAAAATCCAAGTGATCCATGTGTCTTAGCCTGTATTCTGTTGCTATAACAAAATAGTTGAGCCTAGAGAGTTTATGAACAAAGGAGGTAAACTCAGCTCACATTTTTATGATGTTCAAGAGCAGGGAACTAGCATCTAGTAAGGGCTTCATGCTGAATCAACTCATGTAGTAGAAGCAGAAGGAACAGATGCATGAAGAAGAAAATAAGAGAGAGACAAAGAATGTGCATGTGTGTTTGTGTTTGTGAGTGAGAGTCAAAGAGGAGACTTACAGTTTTATAACAACCCACTCTTGTGGTAACTAATTCACACCCAGGAGAACTAACTTATTACCTCATACATACACACACACAAAACAAAAACAAAACAAAACATCCAAAAACAGAAAGCAAGAGTGCTTCTTAAAGACCTCTTAAATGCACCACTATCTAATATTGCCATGTTGGAGACTAAACCTTAAGATATGTTTTGGTGGATAAAATCCATATCCAAATCATATTAATATATAATTGAGAAGTAATCAGATACTCTGTATTTATTTTTTAGAGAGAGAGAGAACGAATCAATTTTATTTATATTTTCATCTGGCATTTGTTTCTCTGACACTTAGTTATATATGTGGTCCTGGGGTTTGAACGTGGGTCTTGATGCATGTTAGGCAACTGCTCCAACAACTGAACCACCATTCCCACCCCAGATACTCTGTTTAATATAGGGAAAAAGATATTTTCTTTTGTAAGATGTATTGTTTTATAAGATACATAGAACAAGTAGTGTGTTTTAGTCAGCTTTTCCATTGCTGAGACTTAATGACCTGACAAGTACAATTTTAGGAGGAAAAGGTTTATTTAGGGGCTCATGGATTCAAAGGTCCCAAGCCATGGAAGCCTGGCTCCTTTTTTAGGCCTCCAGGTGAGGCTGTATATCATGGTGGCATGGCTCTAGGGATCAGGAAGCTAAAGGTATCACATGGGGAAGAAGAGCAGAGAGAGAAACTCCATGCCAGATTCAGAATATACACCCCAAAGACATACCCCCAATGACCCACTTCCTGCAGTCCACAGTTGCCTGTTAATCCCTGTAAGGAGAATAACTCAATGATTGGATCAAAGCACCTCTAACCCAGTTATTTAACCTCAGCCTTCACGCTGTCACACACAAGCTTTTGAGGGAGACCTCACATTCAAACCCTAACATGTGTGTCAAAAACATGTTGGAAGAGAGAAGCAAGTTTCCGTACTCTGGACATATAGTTGGTAAGCCATCACCACAGGAAAGGTTATCTTAAAGCCATTTATTTACAGGTAGCATCACATAAACAATACTGTTGAAATTTTACCCTTAGAGACTCCTAGGCTTTAAGATGTGACTGAAAAACACTGATCACATCCCAGACCTATAAAATATTGCCTGATTTCTGCAGAAAGAGCATGGCCCAAGATTCAGAATAATTTTAAGTTCCGAAAATACAGTAGACATATAACAATGATTTCTTTCACTCTAGAAATAGGAAAACTTAAAGGGTTGTAAATCCAAGTCTATAAAAATCTGAAAAGAATCAGGGACTGGGGAACACTGAATGTGTTTCCACATCCAGGAGTATTCAAACTAGAGCACTTTCCCCTTAAAAACTTTGAAAGAGATCATTTCAAGGTAAATAAAACAGTTTCCATTGTACCTTGAAAGTAAATTTATGAAAATTATTGTCCTGAGGAGTAATGAGTGGTACTGACTGAAAATGAAATTTCACTTCCACATGTGTTGATAGGGCTCTATGGACAAGTTTCTTCTAAGTTTGCACTCTGTCTCATTCTCTTCTTCCTGTTTCCCCCTCTCCCTTCTCTCTCTCTCTCTGCCCTATCTTATGTTTCTATAGTAGATACGTTGTGAAAAATGCCAATCATTAAGATTTTTATCAAATCACAGGTCATCAGATAATTGAGTGCTTAAAATAACAATATTTCTCACTTAGGAAAAACAACTTTTCTGGAAAGCTAGAAAGAAAATGATCAACTTCTTAGATTTTAGCATGCTCTCTGAATATGTAGGAACATTATGTGCTGATTAAGAGGGCTAATGATTCAGTTTGGAGTTTGGATACGTATTAGCTGTGTGATCATATAAATCTTATTTTACATAAATTCAAAATGGCAAAAATTATCACAATTATGTTATGTGAAATAAAATGAGATAAAATAAGTTATGGGACATGTATGCTGCAATATTTCATACAGAACAAACCTTGATCTTGCTGTTTTTTAATCAGCATAAATCCTTTCTGATCAGCCTTTCAGTGACACACAGAAATTTGAGCTGAGTGCATGTTTGAAAAGCTATCTGATTTAGGGTTTCCACAAATGGCAGCAACTGTATGCTTTTCCACAGTTAGTGATTTCACAATTGTGTATCATTTGTTCAGGTGGAAATGGCTAAATCATAACAGAGCACTTTGTGAAACACCACAAGATCTTTACGTAGGAAATATAAATGAGCTAAATATAAGCATTTATTCTAAATCAGAAATCTAGAAAATAACAGAAAAACCCAAGAGCTAAAAAATACTTATGGAAAAAAAAGCATGAAGTTGTGATAGTTTTCACTTTTTTAACAGATCTACACTTTTTCTGAAAGCTTAAGTGAGCTCTCATTTTCTGTAATACCCATAGTTACAGTTGAAAGTTTGGAGACCTCTGTGAAGAACTGAGGGTGAGAAAATTAAAGGTAGGTTGTTAATGCCTTGAAATGCTTCTGATCTTTTTAGGAAGTAAGAAATTAATCCCAGAAAGATCAGTAAAAAAGATTCATAAGAGTATATAATTAATCAATATAAATTATTTAATAAATATGTTATGCCCTGTGAAATTGCTATCTAGTTTATTTGTTTAGAAACATGGGTTAATTCACCCTGATGAAAGTGCTGGATATGAATCTGGTCTGTTTTTGAAGAGAAGAGGACCAAGGTTGACACTCTGTCTAGGATGAATGAACCAGACCAAAAGTTGTAATTTGTTTCAATGATACCCCCTGGATCCAGAATACATATTTTCCACAATTCTGAAATATGCTTGATGAGGCACTGGGTGGATATAGGCAAAAAAGTAATTAATTTATTTGTAATGACTATGATGTTACAAGGAACATAGATTATTAATTATAACTGTGTAACAAATTCACCAGGACAACTTTCTCAAGGACATAAACACTAAGGAGCCTGATTCAGCAACCTTACTTGAAAAACACTGCTATTAAGAAAGCATACTCATTGCATAATCTACCAAATCAAAGGTTTCCCATCATGTCTCCTTCAGAAAAAAAGGGTAACTTCCCTCTCATTCTGTAATTCTATGAGGCTCAGTAAATTAAAATATTTCAGGCTGTATACCTGATGTAATTTTATAGAGCACTCACACCTCTGACTTTCCAGTTCTTTGACTGCCAGAACTGTAATTGCCATTTTTGACTCCAAAGGACAGTTATTCTTCAGTCTTTGAGAATTCTGCTCCATATGTAGGCTTTGGTGGAGATTACAGGGTAGTACCTGTAGGTCTAAGTGCAGGCTGGGGTGTTGGCTTCTTCTGGTCTTCAAGACAACTCCAGATCACCTTCTGTGACTTCAAATTCAGCTCTGGAAGAATGCTGGCTTGGAAAACACTCCCTTTTGAAGATGTCCTTGTCATCTCTGACTTCAGCTGTTTCCGGTGATAAACTCCTTAAAAGCAAACACTGGACACAGTTCATCAAGCAAATAGGCGGCAGGTGGCTACAGTCCTTTCTGGCATAACAGTTTTTCCTTCTCTTATTTTATTTTATGGCCCCTTGGAAGCAAGGACTACACAAGGAGCTTCAGCAGGGCAGCAAGAGTTATTAGCTCCAAAGTTTATCCTGAAGATATAATGACCCAAAATCTATAAACTACTAAATGGTTAACTACCACATAAATATTAAATTGATATAATAGTTAAATAAATTGACTCCAAATGGTCTTTAAATTTTTGGTGATTCTGGCATAGATTAAGTAATTATAAGGTATGAAAAGTCAGGTCAGTCTTTCATTCAAACTCTGACATATTTTATTCCTCTCTAAAATATCAATGTATTTTATCATACAAATATTCACTGACATTCCCACACACAACACATACATGTAATTTAAAAGGGAAAAAAGTGAGAGGAAAATGTTCACATTAAGTAGGTCTAATATACATTTATAAACTTCATCTTTCTGTAATTTGTGATTTCATTTTAAAAGAATTTATAGTAATCCAAAAAAGATTTCATGAGCCAGCAATGGAGTGAATCCCGTAATAAACATCCTTGACTCTGAGGTGTAATTTGTGGGGGGACTGCATTTGAAACAACCTTAAAAAACAATAATGCCTTCAAAGTATCAACTTTCATTTCCCTATGCTTGTGCCATTATACTGTCTTCCTCTATAACGGCTTCAAGATTGCAGAGGGACTCATCAAAATCCTCACAATGAGATTATTCTTCTAAATCATCCACACAATACTTTAAACTCAGCATCTTTGAAGTAAATATTTCAATCTGTCTGTTTCAATAAAATAGGAAAGCAGATTCAGAAATGTTAAGGTAGTCCGTAGTTTGAGTGCGCCATTATTGAGTGATCCTTACCACTCAAGACAGAGATTAGGTGAACAGCATCATGAGGATCAGGAACAAATTACAAAAGATGATGTAAATGAGGACAGAACTGGACCTGAAATCAGAAAATCTGTTTTTGCCAGTTTTCTGCCATTTAGCTATCTTTGTGATCTCAAACAAGTTAGTTAATTAACTTCTCAGAAACTCATTATCTTCATCTGCATAATATAAGCAAAAACTATTTTATATATATATAATATATATTTAAATATATATAAAATATATAATATTTTATATAATATAAAATATATAATATTTTATATAATATAAAATATATATAATATATTATATATATATATATAACTCCATTTTTCATGCTTAATTGCGTTAACGTATTTTAGAAAGCTAGTGTAGTAGTACCTGGCTTATGAGAGAGAACTTGAATAACTGGAATTCGTGTTGAAACTCTCAACACGAATTCCAGTTATTCAAGGTCATACTAGAAATCATGTAAAGTGTAGTGGAAAAGAAGAGAATTTTGGAATGGCTTTAAAATTATACTTTAAAAATATATGAAATGATGTCAATGAAAAGATAAAATATTGTTAAATCTACGTTTTTTCAGAAATAAAAACAAATTAGTGAGTCAAGACAACAGATTTCAGATGAAAATTATTATCATGGCAGCTCTACAGGAAGATGAATCATCAGTAATATATATATATATGTGTGTGTGTATATATATACACATAATATATACATATATACATGTAGTATATGCATACCACACATGTATAATGTATATATATATATATATATATATGTGTACATATAATATATATACACACATATATGTATATATATTACCCTGTTCTTCAGCATTAATTCGAATGGAATTAACTAATTTTTATGTTTTTTCTTTCTGAGCATGAGCCAGGTTAAAAAGCATAAGCCAGGTTCCTTAGTACAGTTCTATAGATAATTAATAGAGTGGATTGGTTTCATACTATGTAAATTCTATTTGGGATAACTGGAACAAAACAATCTCTGCTTTTGTTTAAACTACACTAGTCTAAGATGGTTACATGGTTTAGAGAACTACAATTTATGTACAGATGTGTGTGTGTGTGTATGTGTGTGTGTGTGTGTTAAAGAGAAAAAAAGAGACAGAGATATTCTTCTCCCTGTCCTCATTCTGCATGTGAAATTCAGAGATCTTCACTGTGAAGTTTTGTGAGACCCATACTTCCAAATTTTTGTTAAAATACTGAGAAATAAATCTGAATTTCCCCAGCATTTATCACCTGTCCAAAGAATAATAACCTTATTCTTCATCAAATAAAAAAATTCAATGACAAAGAATTATTATAGAAATCATTTAATCACCTACACCTACAACATGAACAAAATTGTATGAAGTTTTGAAAATGGATGTAGATAAAAGATATATTTTTAAAAACTGTGTAGAAAAATTATGTACTGATGAAAATCTAATTTCCAAAAGAATAAGAACAAAGATTCAAAATTATATGCGCCTAAACTTATAATTTCAAAATTATATTGTGCTCAAATCATAAAATTCAGATACACTAATAGCTCTTTAATGTGATTGTGCCTCCTCTTCACTAAAACTTAGGAGCTGTCTTTGTTTATTATTTTTTCTCAATAATGACAAAATTATGCCATAATTTTCATGACCACTATTCTAATTTAGATAACCAAATATTCTAATTTATATTCGTTATCTATCGGTGCTTAATGAATTATCCCACAATAGATATTATTATCTCTTGGTCTCTGGGTCAGGAATCCAAACATGATTTAGCTGGACCCTCAAATGCAGGTCCCTGAGAAGGCTTCAATATGGTATCAGTTGGGATTTGTGGGTTCCTCTGAAGAGTCACCTGGGGGATGCTCCCCCACGTGGTTGCTTACAGAATTAGGTGCCATATGAATTGAATTGAGGTTCTGATTTCCTTAATGCAACCTCCATCGTCTCTTTGGCATGTAGGTCTCTTTTCAAGTCCACTTACAACACAATTGGGTTTCTCTCAGATTAAGTGAGGAAAAGAACAATGAGTGACTTATAAAAGTACTCAACGTACTTTATTGATAGCACAGGTAACTGAAATAAAGTCACACAAGGAGTGCATTCTTTTTCATAAGGACCATTGGAGGGGGGAATGCAGTTTAACATCTTTTAAAATTCTTACATTTTGATTGATTACATGTATTTATTTCAAATTCTCTACAGGTTTAGATATTGCTACTGTTTTCATAACATAAACTAGTATATTACTACAAGTGAATGGATCTCAAGTGCTGAAGATAAATAAATTATCCCTTTGTTCATCATGTCCTATTATATGTTTCAAGACATATAGTTTATTACAGGTTCCTGGAGTTGTGAAGGATTTTAAAAATCATCAAGTCTTAACTCCATGTCTATTGAAAAACATGAAAAACCATTCCTGTCATGTGATTGTCCAGATACTACTTCTATTCCGGCAGGAGTTCAACACTACTTACTTCAAGTAACAAAAAAAGAAAAAAAAACTGAATTCAGTTTTAAATAATTCTACTTGAAAATTCTCATTATTTAAGTACCTATTGCTATTGCTTTCATGCCTTGTTGCTTCAAATAGTTATTTAATACTATGTATAATGACTTTTGAATCTCCTGAGTCATTTTTCCCCGATGATCAACCATATCAACCATATCGATAGACAATAGAAACAGCACTGACTTTGGAGGTCAGAAGAACTTTATTAACATCCTGAATTAACTGGCAGTATTTCCAAGGATGTTGGCAAGTAGCTTAATTCCCTTAAACCTGACTTCTCTCAAAATTCACATGGGATAAATAATTTCTCAGATGAATGTTGTGGTTATTACTAAGAAAACATTCTAATTTTCTAACATTTTCCTAGTCATGTAGTAGGCTCATCATAAATAAAGATTCCTTCCCTTATTTATTGATTTATATATTACAGTACTTTTTTAAGTTCTCAGGGAATTCCTCACCCTGTGAATGTGATTCAGAAGAGCAGACTATATCTAAGATAAAAGCTGATGAGCTCAAGGTACTCAATTTCCCACTGTGGCTTTCTTTAAGGATGAATATGGGTGAGACCAACAATTACATGCGAAGGGGCAAAGCTAATTCAGAATTGTTTCCATGGTGCCATAATAGAAGTAGGTCACTCGTATTTCCAGAGCAATAACCGTCCAAGTGGCAGTGTTCAAGATGCAGCAATTAAGGGACAACCTACAGTGAAATACTGACTCTAATCTGCATAATAGCATAGGGTTTATGGAAGGCAGTACTTAACTTTTCTGGAAAAAAAATTCACACTCAATAATTCATTTTAAAAGTTCTTTGTCTCCTATCACTTAGGCACTTAATTTTACTGATTCAAATACACTTATAAGTTTGAATTAGTCTTTTAAACTTCTCAAATTGTATTATTCTACTAATTTCTTTAAAACTCATTCATCTCAGTCTTGCTCATTCATGCTTTCAGTGAAAGAAAAGGCCAAGAAGAAAAATTAGCAAATGTCATGTACCTTGTACTCTTTTAATTGTACTATACGGTTTATAAGAATCAGTGTAAATACACAGTTGTAGATCAAACACTAAACTGGGGGTCAAATGCATAGATTCTAGCCTGAGGTCTATTAACCAGCTGAAGAACTTGGACATGTGGATTTACTTACAAGATTCTTTTGTTTGTATTTGTTAGAATTGTAAGGTAAACTAAAAAATATGAGGCTTTCTTAAGGGTTTTTAAAAAGCGCACTTGAAGGGCTAGAGCTGTGGCTCAGCAGTTTTGCTGCTTGCCTGGAGTAAGCGAGACTGTTTATACTACATATGCCTGTTCATACTACAGAACCAGGGACACAACAAAGTATTGGAGCAACGAAAGCCACATGAAAAACTAAATAAAATTGGTTCTCTCTTTCCTCTCTCTCTCCCTCTCTCTCTCTCTATTTCTCTTCCTCTCTCTCTAGAAAAAAAGCAAAAAAACAACAAAAAAAAAATTAAGTGTACTGGAAAGACTTCCAACTTCCTGCATAAGAATAATATGGTGTTCTTACTTGTTAATAAACAAAATTGTTTCACTCTAACCCATGTATATTGCCCTATATTGTCCTAGCTAAAAGTAAGAAGTCACAGATTTCTGTCATGGCTAAAAAAAAAAAAAAAAAAAAAAAAAATTGGAATGGGTACTTTCACAGGATTAAATAAGAAAGATCTCTTCTAGAGACATGATGTGCCAAACACATTATATTCAATATGACTTTAAGTTGAGTATTCAATTAGTTTAATTTATTGTCATACAGATTTCTTATGAGATAATGCAACAACTACTGGTGAATTTGCTACATGAATGCTACAGGAATTTGCTACAGGAATTCTACATGAATGTTCACCAGTGGGAAATATTCAAATAATGAATGCACTTGAAATGGTTATCAAACTATATTACAAAACACATAAAATTAAATTCTCTATTTGTAATACGGAGTCATTCTGTTTTTAAGAGTTAACTTTTCATTGAATTTATAACAGTAGTAGACAACTTTTTTACTTTATCCTCATAATACCAGATGGTCACAATAGATACATAGATGTGCAGATACATACATATGTATGTATATACATATATATAGTTATCTGTATACTTATAAACTAGTGTAAATGTCAATCAAAAATGAAAAAACTTCATCTTCTAATCTCAGTGAACTAAAATTTTTATCCCAGTAATCCTAAATCTGTGCAATCCTTTGAATGGGGAAAAGACCTAGTGATTTGCTTCTAAGAAACAGAAAATGGCAAAAATGACAGTATATCATTTCAAGAGTATATCTAAAAACACTGTATTTCTTTTTTTCTTGTCTTGCGTCTCTTGCATTCTTATGTTCTTCTTTCTTCCTCCCTTTCTCTGCTTCATGTTATTTGTTTTCATTCAGTAACCTACCATTTGTGAGCTGCTCAGTGGAGAGTCCACAAGTGCCAAGAAACTGAGGACAGCCTCTGACCAAACTGAGGACCAAATTCTAACAGAACACCAGAGATAAGCATGTGGTGCCAACCACCATGTGAGTTGATTTAAAAATAATCTTTTCCAAACAAGCCTTCAGACAAAGCGGCACCCTCAAATAAGTGCTTGATTGTAGCCCTGTGTGATACCCAGGACCAGAAAACCCAGATAGATTACACTAGAATTCCCACCCCTCAATACATTTAAGATGAATAATGTTGTTTTGAAAAATTAATTAATTCATTCCTTTTCTCTTCATATTACTTAAATGCAGTGGATAAAATTAAAACTATACTGTGTGGCATTATATGCTGTACTGTGGCCTTTATTTCTTAGCTTAAAGGTCTGGGCATTAAGACATGTTGGTACTTGCAAGAGAGAGTAAACATGTTTGAAAATTCATTATCACAAACATACCAATACATTATGCAGCCATTGCTCAATCTCTGAAATATTCACTAAATGAAAATTTAAATCTGAGTAGTCAGTTTGAAGATTTAAATACATATGATTATTTTTGTGTCTACTATATAACAAATCAAATTTTAATACTGAGTTCTTGGAGAAAATGAAAACTGAATCCCCTATTAAGTGAATATTTGCAGAGATTTTATTCAAATTCTCAATCAAATGATAGGAAAAGCTTTCAAATTTAATCTTATGATATTTATTTCCAATCCAGCCTCTCCTATGGCTCTTCGTTGGTCTTTTTTCTTTTAGGTTTTTGTCAACTGCTTTTTATTGCCTCTAAAAGAGCAGGTCTCTCAAGGTTTTATAATGGAATTATCCTTTAAAATCTTCTTAAAATAATTATCATTGATTAGGGAAGAATGCTGATAGAGTTTTAATGCTTCAAAGCAAGTGCTAAATGTCATGTGATCTAGGTATCACACTAAATAGAAGTGACTGCATTATGTATCCTAATATTGGTAAGTGCTTCTGTGGATTATTTAAAGTTGGTAACTATGAGGATTCTGGGAAGGAAGGGAATCCTTCCAATTAGCCAGCTCTGAAAAGGTCAGCTCAGGAACTTAGAGTCAGCATCTTTGTCTTTTAGGTCTAAAGACAATTAGTGAAATGTCACCATATAGTTTTAGCCTTGGTTAAGGTACTAAACTATCAGTGGCCCTAGGGTGTAATTGTAATAAATGTGGTGGCAACCCATCAGTAGCTTGGAACACTTTTCTGTCAAGGGTTCTGAAAGTAGGAGAGAAACAGAAAAACAAATATGGAAGAAAAAGACCAGAGCTCCCAGAGTGAAGCCTAAGCCTAAATTAGCCTAAGCCTAATTTAGGCTTAGGATATCTGTTTATTCAGTAAGGGACCTGCCTGCTCTTACACATATTAGAAAGAACAAACATTAAGCAGTCAGCTTGCAAAAAAATAATGAAAATATCAAACTACCAACATATTTTCTAACAGCTCATGGCTAAATTAAAAGCAGTCAAATCTTCAAGGTAGAAGCAAGTACAAAGTCAAATTGCCAGTTAGGGACATATTACAGACAACTACAAGCAAACTAGCAGCTTGTTATTTACACAAAGTAATAATGTAAAAACACTGGAGGTAGAGGGGAAAAGAAGAAGAAATTACAATCATGTAGTATTCAGAATGACATTGCAAACAGTGAAAGGAATTCATTCATAGAGAATTCTTTATAAAGTTATAATATTTGAGTGTATGAAGAATTGACTAATATATTTTATTGCTTAATCTTGATAACATTTTATGGAGAAAATAAGAGAAAGCATTACTTTATCATTTATGAAAAAGATTTAAAAATAGAATTTCAGCGAAGTTATGGAATTTTTTAAAGAGAACATAGTAGAAACATCATTGTCTGATTTCAGTTTCTTCTGTAATTTTAAAATTTAATTATGTTACCAATATACATTGTGTGTATGTGTGCATATTTATACATTTTCACACCACATAGTTTCATGTAGGTCTTTCATTCTTTTATTAGGAATGTTATTTTTCTATTAATGTACCTTTTCGTGGGAAGTAATGATGGTTGCATATATTGATGTCAATGATCCAAGTTAGTATAGATCTTTTTTTAACCCTGAAATCTTCACACTCTTTTCTTGAAACTGTTAGATAGTAGTTAGCAATCAGCAGTGAAATGCTTGACTAGTCCATTGGTTTACTCTTGAAGTTCTCTTTAAGCTATTGCCAAGGCAAATAAGCTATGGAAAACATTAGTACAAAAATGTTGAGGACAAACAAAAGCAAAAGAGATATTGGGGAGGAGGAATGCCTCAAGAACAAAGGATTTTTTGGACTATCTCTTGACAGGACCCATAAAATTTGAGATGAAACTAAAAACTAGTGGCACCAGGTGTCTCCTACTAGCTCAGAAGGAGATATTATTTAATAGTGGAGGCACACTGAGGTAACTTTTTGACCACTATGGACCACAATGCCCACACTAACATGGGACTGACTTGTACATGAAGCCCCCCCCTAAATAGCATGGCCACCATGACAGTTCTGGAGATGACCAACTAAGATCAAAAATTCCACAGCCAGATCTGAAAGAGGAATTGAACACTTGATTTGTGAAGGCTGCTAAAGGAGGACCTCAATTTTCAAGTCAACCATCAAACAGTAATAAATTTGTAGATAGCATTGTCTTCTTTGTCGTTCTCTGCTCAGAGATGGCCCACTGTCTCCTTTGAGAGTGCTTTCTGCTTTTACTTTACTTTCACCTCTCTTTCACTTTTAATAAAATTCTCTTGCATAACTCTGGTGTCTGATTTTAAATTTTCTTTCATTGGAACACAAGAACTTAGGTTTGGAGTTTCAGCTCCCTGCTTTCCAATGAGAAAGCCTATGTGAAAAATAAAGCTAGATATGAAACTAAATGCAAAATTTTTTTTGTTTCTTGTTGGGAGCAATTTTACCAAACTAAGAATCTCTTGAGTTATGGAAGACAATAAAACTTTAAAAATTATCTGACTGCACTAGTTTGAAAGAGCTTGCCACAAACAAAGCACTACTTCTACAAATGGTAACAATGCCACACATCAACAATGCCTAGTAATGTAAAATAGCACATTTAAATCAGAAATAAAGTACGATCACATTACACTGGAATTCCCTAGTGGAATGTGGCCTGCGTTAGTGGGGTTTTGTTGCTGTCACCAAAATACCCAATAAGAACAACTTATAGCAGGGAAATTTATTTTGGCCCATGGATCCAGAGATTTAGTCCATGGTCTGCTAGGTCCATTCCTCTGGGAACAAGCTCAGGGACCTCATCATGGGGAAAGTACATGACAGAGTGAGTATTAATCAGCCATGAGGATAAATGACATTTTCATTTGCAGGCAAATGGATGGGACTGGAGGCTATCATGTTAAGTGAAACAAGATATCTCAAAAAACCAATATGATATGTGGAAGCTAACCCAAAATAAGGAAGGAAAAGAATGGAGGAATAGACAAAGGGGAAGGAAATGGAGGAAGTAGAAATTAAATAGGGAAAGTTCATGGAATAAATCAAACTTAATTGTCTCATGTTCATAGTGAATTTCATCAACATGTATATCAAGTCATAAAATTAAAAAAAAAACTGTTAGTACATAGCAGAAAGAACAGTGGAAGGGAGGGAAGAGAACAGCATGGTGAAGAGAGAGAGGAGATTACCAGGAACTGAGTGAAAACAATGTACACGCCAAGCTTTTAAATATGTAAATGCATATCCTATTGTCACATAAGTAAAAAATTAAAATGGGGTGGGTAGAAGGACCTGGAGACTGAATACGAACAAGTTAAACTTCATATTGTTATGATTGTCATTATATAATTTTATGTTATGCATACCTAAAAAAAACCAATTAAATATATATATGTGTATAAATACACACACACACACATATATATATATATATATATATATATATATATATATATATATAACAACAGCAATTACATCAGTTTTATTTCAATTAGCAGATGCATTTAAACTGTCCGGAAAAAAAACCCAAATTTTCTTTTATCATGATCACATTCCATCATTTCAATTATGCCAAATTTGATCACCAGTGTTTTATTGAGCTCTTTTGTTGCCATGATTAAAAGATCTGAGCAGGACAATTAGAAGAGGAAAAGTTTATTTGGTAAATCATGTTTTCAGAGATTTCAGTCGTAGACAGCTGAATCCATTCTTCGGAGCCTGAGGTGAGAAAGAATATCACGGTAAAAGTGTGTGCCAGAGGAAACCAGCTGCAGACATGGTACCAGGTTGGGGAGAGAGAGAGAGACAGGGAGGGAGGAGAGAGAGAGGAAATGAAAATGTCATTTATCCTTATGGCTGATTAATACTCCATTGTGTGTATATGCCATATTTTCATTACCCATTCATCAGTTGAAGGGCACCTTGGTTGGTTTCCATTGCTTAGCTATTAACTATGCTGTTATGAACTTTGATGTGGCTGCATCATTGTTGTATGCTGTTTTTAGGTCCTTCTGATTAATAACTAAGAGTGGATAGCAGGGTTAAATGGTGGATCCATTCCTAGTTTGGGGGGAATCTCCAAGCTACTTTCCAGAGTAGTTATAACAGCGTTCATTCCCACCCACAGAATCTAAATGTACCCTTTTCCTCATATCCTAACCCACAATTATTGTCGTGCGTATTCCTGATTATTGCCATTCTAACTGGAGTGAGCTGAAATCTCAGTGTAGTTTTAATTTACATTTCTCTAATTTCTAGAGATGTTTAACTTTTTTTCACATATTTGTCGACAATTTGTATTTGTTGTGGTTTAGTTCTTTTGTCCATTTATTAATTAGGGGTTTCTTTTGTGTTAAGTGTTATATGTTCTTTATATATTAATACTCTTTCTGAGGTGCATGAGGCAAATTTTTTTCCCATTCTGTGGATTCTTTCTTCATACTCTTAATTGTTTCCTTTGCTATGAGGAAGCTTTTCCATTTCATGTGATCCAATTTACTGATTTTTCCTGTTATTTCTTGTGTTTGGGGGATCTTGTTTAGGAATTCAATTTTTGAGCCAAAATGTTGGTGCATCAGCCCTACGTTTTCTTCCAGTAGGTGCAGAGTTTCCAATCTAATTCTGAGGTCTTTGATCCACTTTGAGTTGAGTATTGTGCAGGATGAGCGATACAGAATGAGTTTCTTTCTACTGAATGATACTAGAATTCTATATGTATTTCCAGTGTTCCCAGCACCACATGTTAAAGAGTCTCTCTTTTCTCCAACTTATGGTTTTGGTTCCTTTGTCAAGTGTGTGGTAATTATAGTTCTGTGGTTTTGTCTTGGTGTATTCTGTTCTATTCCATTGGTCTTCATTTCTGTTTTAGTGCCAATACCATGTTGTTTTGTTATTATAGGTTTATAATATAATTTGAAATTCAGTATTGTGATGCCTCCAGCTTGGTTTTTCTTGCTAAGGATTGCTTTGGCTATTATAGGTCTCTATTTTTAGAAATGAATTTCATGACTGGTTTTCCTATTTCTGAAAAATATCATTGGACTTTAATGGGAATTGCATTGAATCTGTATAGCACTTTATGTAACATAACCATCTTGATAATATTGATTCTCCCTAGCCAAGAACATTCAAGTTCTTTCGATCTTCTACCATCTTCAATTCTTTCTTTAGTGTTCTATAGTTTTCATTATAGAGGTCCTTTGCCTCTTTTGTTAGATTGATTCCATGTAATAATTGGAGGGGGACTTTAGAGTCTACATCAGACTTAAGTTTGCAAAGTTTAAATTGGTGACTAAAGATATGGTAGAGATAATATTGTTTCAAACACAATATTTCAGATGTATGATTTTATATGCATAAATAGTTGTAAAAATTGATTTATATTCCTTTAAGCACACAGAACATGCGATCCATTTTACCTTACTTTCAGGTTGGTTATTTTCAATATCTTCAGTATTATGTTTGTGTGCATATATGTGTGTGTGTGTGTGTGTGTGCGTGTGTGGGTATGTGTTACAGAGGAGTGAGTTCAGTGGCACCCTAGCATTACACTACATCCCTAGCTCTTTTTCATTTAATATTTTCAGATAGAGTCTTGCCAAGTTGCCTCAGCTGACCTGGAATTTCTTATACTCCTGCCTCAGTCTCCACAGTTGCTGGGGTTATAGGTGTGTGCCACTGTGCCTGGTGATTTTCAGGAACATTGCACTACTTTGACACAACTTTGAAGGCATCAACACTCAAAATGTATGAATAGACTCTGGGGTTAAGTAGACCCTTTCCCCCAAGATTTCATATACTACAAGGACCACAGTTCAAACAGGAATAACCAAAGATATCAATTTGTAAATGAAGTAACTTTTCTAATAATACAATAACACAAAAACTTGGTGATTGTTGTCTTTTTAAAAACATGTTCATAATCCCTGTATAAAATTGCAGATATACAGGTAAGGCTGGCTTTTGCCATGTGATATTTGGGGAAACTGGACCCTTAGGGTTTCAGAAATTTACTGAGATTCTCAGAGAGACAGCAACAACTAGCACTGACATTTTATGACTCTGTTTTTCACATGTTCTTCTCTATAAGAAAATAATAACTATTTGGCAACTACTAGGCCAGTGCTCTGAGATCATAGCACTGTTTTCGCTATATTGGCTACAATGAAAGAGGATTGCATTCCCAAGAGTATTTTTAGGAGATACTGAGAGTAACGAATCCAAAAATCATCTCATTCAGTTGGGTGAAAATATTGGTCTCTGATATGGCCCCCAACTCATTATAGGTAACTTATAAAATGTTATAGGGAAGGAAATATATTTCTACAGCTTCCAAGGAACCAACAATACAGTAGTGGTTTTATCCATATGTTACAGACAAGAGTAGGTTCAGGAATAGGTCTGCAGGTTGTTTGTTCATAAATATTTCCCTCAGAAAATTAAAAACAGTCCAATCACCCTGAAGTCATACTGTCTGTACATTGCGATGTTAGGGTTTCCTTAGGATTCCTTTTTCTAAATGAACTGCCCAATTTATTTCACCTCAATATTCTTTTAGCTCATAATTACTATGTTCTCTCAGAGCTACTGATGAGTTAAACTAAACCTGAGGATTAACCCTAGAATTTCAATAAAAATATGTATATGGACTTTGGAATCACCATCTTGTTTTCATCCAAAATCAGATCATTTTGACATTTGTTGAGGCTCTAATCTTCTAGCCTACAGAACTCCTCCATATTCCTCAAAAGTCCGTTAATTTTATTCATCATTTCTACTAAAAACACCTCCCTCCTTACCTGGAATCTCATTTCCTCTTCCCCAACTACACTTCAAGAGCAAGCCCTAATTCAATCGGTAAAATAAAATTCTTTCATGACAAAGCCCCCAGAAACATAGGCTAACTCTTATGTTTTTTATCATTACAGTTTTATGTTTCAGTTCCCTTTTTTTCCCAAAAGAAACTCAATCAAATGATAATCATTTGCAAAACATTATATTATACACTTTTAAGGAATATACACACAGATGGAAATTTTGGTAGTATTCTGTCTATTTAAAGATAAAAAAGAAAAAGTCTTTCAGAATTTAAGCAACCTCACAGACAATACAATTAGTAAATAACAAAGCCATAATTGGACCAGAGCTAAAACTGAATAGGACTTTGTACCATTTAGGAACGTATTTCTTCAGTGTATTTTCACCCCTTTAAACATAGTTTTAATGTTGGATTGATCTCTGTGTTTTATGTGAATACATTTGAGTAATTTAAATCATAAATGAATGACATTGGAGATAGATTATATCTCAAAGAAATTATTATATTATATATCATTAAGAAACATGACAAAATTGAAATTTGTTGTGACAGTGGTGGTGATAATGGGCTATACTTCGTGTGCTTGCTGGAGCTGAGAGTGAATAGAGAGGTTTCAGCTCAAGATAACACAAGGTAGGTCTACACTCAGAAGTTATTCAGGATAAAAATTTGCAAAATCACGATGCACAACACCTAGAAATAGCGTGCATCCTACCTTTGATATAATCTAAGCTGTCTTTTTGACTGAAACATTATCACACTACTTTCATATGCTTCATATTTCCTGAACATAATTTGCTTTCCTTTTTATCACTTCTGAAATGGAGAAGCAGGGAATCAAAATAGAGAAAGTAAAAGGATTATCTCCCAGGTAAGATTTATTCATCAAATTGCCACAGGGAATGCTAATAGTCATTCTCCCAAGGAAGAGGACATTTGTGTGTACATATGATCAAAGTCAGCATTATCTCAGTTCATCTGAAGGAAAGGGAAAAGTTCTGGCAGATACACTGATTGACATTAACTAAACAAGTCATTAGGTGGCTCGGTTATGTTTTGAAAAATAGCTGCTGCATTACCTCTCCCCATTTTAACTCAGAAGTTAAGGTACACATTTTTGTTCCTAAATCATTCTAAAAGACAAGGTGTTCACATAAATAAAGATTTTATGGAGAAGAAAGACATTTGTGCAACCATATAATTATATCCTTTTTATTGGACTATTGTTAAAGAATTATATCTTATACATTATTGCAAATCATCCTCATAAACACTGCATATACATGACCACGGAGGTACTCTCTAGCAATATTAATGTTAAACTTATCTAATGCAATGTTCACTGTACTCATTGTATTACAAAATAACTTTGGTAGGTTAAAAGCATCATGACAGGCACACAGAGATAATAATGAAGCAGATATTAAAGGACTACATTTTGAGAATAAATTATGCTCAGACAAATCTAAACATTTTAGAAAAAAGGTATCATTTCCCTATTCAAGCCAGGATGAAAGACTTGTGATTTGAGAAATATGATTTAAGGGGGGAAAAAACGACAGAACAGTTAAAGAAAAAAATATTAATCATATTAATCTAGTTAATGCATCTTTAAAAAGTTAGAAGTAGAAAGAACCTTGAAGTTGATAATGCCCTTAATTCATAGTCAATGGAGCACAGGAATCCTAGAACTAATGTAGCCTCACAGATACTTAGGATTCTGCCACGCTGCTTTCAATACTAATTAAA
>PVKS010014111.1:0-49151 GCA_004027875.1 Aplodontia rufa | reverse complement strand
TAGGTTCTCTGTTGATGCTCTCAACTAGATCTTTAGCTGTGCAGAAGCTTTTTAGTTTAATTGCATCCCATTCATTTAATTTTGATTTTACAGCATGCGCCGTAGGAGTTCTATTGAGGAAGAAGCTGCCGGCTCCTATAAGGTGCAGTGTTGACCCAACTTCTTTTTCTAGCAAATTTAAAGTTGTAGGCTTAATATCCAGGTCTTTGATCCATTTTGATTTAATTTTTGTGCAGGGTGAAAGATAAGGATCCAGCTTCAGTTGTCTACAAATGGCAGTCCAGTTTGTCCAACACCATTTGTTGAATAGGCTCTCTTTCTTCCACACTATACTTTTGGGAACCTGAGATATTGACTATAAGTCATGCTGTTATTTTGAGAAGCTCTGAAAAGAAAATTGCCAATCAAGCTGTGACATGCTTTGAAATATAAGACACCTGCCTAGGTCACAGAAAGAATGTGGCTCCCGGAACTGGCCATGTACAGGACTTCCTGCAGCCTAAGGGCACGGGGAGGGATCATGATATTGAAACTTTGCTCCCAGGAGAGAGAATAACCACGCAAAGAAATGATAACAAGTAGAATAGGACGGGGGAATAAATCAAGGGCCTTCAGACTGCAGAGGAGGGAAAGACCAATTTGGGGAGGGAGGAATTAAGGTGGCTTCCTGGAACAGGGTGGCTTTTCCAGGGGATGCGCTCAAGGCAGTCAGGGCTGGGACTGTTGGGAATAAGTGGCAGTGGAGGCAGTGGGAAGAACATGGATGAAGCCTCTGTGTGGTCCCAGAAATAAAACAATTATAGTTAAGGTGTAGGATTCATGGAAGAAGCAGAGAATTAGCAAAGCAACGGACAGGAGAGACTTCACCTCCAGGGCTCTGTTGTAGAAGCTCTGTTCATGGGAGCAAAACAACTGGCATGCTCCTCGCCGTGGCCCTCAAAAGGCAGCGTGTTAAAGGATTGGTCCCTGGCTGGGGTGCAACCGGAAGATGGTGGAACCTTTAAGAGGGTGGGGCCCAGGGAACAATCCTAGGGCACCGAGAGGTGTGCCTCTGAAGGGGATTAGGTGGCCTTGGTCTCTTCCTCTCTTCCTCCTTTCTCAGCCATGAGGTGAGGGGTTCCCTCTGCTGTGCCTTTCTGCCATGATAGTCTCCTTTGACACAGGACCCAAAGCAAAGGAGCCAACCAACCTTGGACTGAAACTTCTGCAACCATGAGCCAAAATAAGCTTTCTCCCTTTTTAAGTTGATTGTCTCGGGTATTTTGTTACAGTGATGGAAAACTGACCAACACGCTGCTTAATGAGAGAATAAGTCAGCGGCAGGGAACAACCTGTTCAGGATGATTCTGCAGAAAACCCACCCAGGGGAGATAGCAGCATGCGGAGGCTGGGTCAGGAGAGTCCAGACAAGAGGCAGGGAAGTTCTGAGCCTCGACTGTCGTGGTGAGAGCGGAGCAGGGTGAGTGTGATGGCACTGCGGGGGAAGGTGGCAAAGATTCGGTGAAGGAGAAGGTGATGCCAGGAATAGTCTTGGGACTTAGGACAAGGAGCAGGGGTCTTTTTTCTTTGTAACTGGGAGGGAAATGAAGATAACTTATTTGGTTTTGTGCATGAAACCCTTCTTGCGCTCCACCTGCGTTGAAATCACCTGACTTCTGGGTGCGGCTCTCCTCCAATTCCTCTCTCTCCTCATCCTCCTTCATTTGCTGCTTTCCTGCTCTCTTAGCATGGCAGCTCCTTGGCCTAGAATGGTGTGCACCTTCCAGTGCTCACCCTGTCCTGTCACCTTGTGATCTCAGTGACCTCCATGTCCAGTCTGGCCTCCCTGTGGAGGGCCCATAGTCCTTTCCACACAGCATTTCCTGCAAGAAACTCTGCCTCTTTCCAGACCTCTTCTTTGCCTTGTCCTCCCGCTACACGTGGACAGAGCGCCACCATCCATGGGGTGGCCTCTCTCCAGCCAGCTCCTTCTGACCTTTCACACTTCGATCACACGTGGCTCACCTATAGCTCTAGGTGCAGCCACAACAACCAACTCGACAGGAGTGGCTGAGCCGTAGCAGTGACTGTCTTGTCTTCTGCCCAGGCCTGTGGGGGCTTGCTTGGCCATTCTGGCTGAAGGGTGAAGTTGGAAGTTCAAGGAGGTAGCATTCCTTGGGGGCAACTCTTGTCTAACAGGTCAGAAGCTGATAGGTAAATCTCTCCTCCCCCTAGGTCTTGAGGGGACATCCTGAGGTGGCTTCTACATGCTGCCTTGGAGGGTCTCAGGAGGACACAGTCCCAGCATTCCATTGTGGCAGACGGCAGCAACACCACCTTGAACTGACCCTCCCTCCTTCCCTCTCTCTCTCCTCCCACCCCTCACCCTGCAATTGCTCTCTCCTGGGATCAAATCCTGAGCTGCCTGCGTATAACCCTTGCCACAGTCCCTGCTTTGGAGGGAACCCAAGCTAAGACATCCCTTGAATGTCCTAAGAGCTTGTCCCCTCCGTCCAGTGCCACCTTGCTAACTCCCACCTGCCCCGCTCTCTTCTGGACCGGTCCAGCAAAAGTCGATTTGCCTCTAAGCTGAATCTTGTTCTCTGTTAATCAGTCATCTACATTTTAGCCAGGATGACCTATATTAAATTAAAATCCAGCCATGTCACTTCTCCACATTAAGTCCTTGAGAAGGAGCCCAGGGTCTAGAGAACAAATTCCAAATTCCAAAGCACGAAACACAAGCCTGCACAATCCAGCCCTCCCGGTCTCTCCAGCTTTATCTGTGTGTCCCGCCCCGTTCACAGTTGGTGAACCATCAGCTGCCGCCAGCTTTTCTGCACTTGCCACGCTGTTTCCCACCTGGGGACTTCTGGTCAGGCTCCTGCCTGAAGGCTGCCATCTTCTGCGGCCCTGCCAGTCTTCATGTGTGTATTTGGTTTACTTTCTTTTATTTTTTTGCTGGGCCGAGAGTCGAGCCCAGAGCCTCACCTGCGCTAGGCAAGTGCTCTACCACAGCATGTGTTCCTGAAGACTCAGCTTGGACATAACCCGTGACTGTCCCTGAGCCCTACCCAGCACTCTGCTTGTCTGCACCACAGCCTGGTGACCTGTGACTCTGCCAAGCAATGCTTCCTTTTCTTTTCTTTCTTTCTTTATTTTTTTTTAAAGAGAGAGGGACAGTGAGAGAGAGAGAGAGAGAGAGAGGGAATCAATTTTATTTAGTTTTTCATGTGGCTTTCACTGCTCAGACACTCCATTGTGTAGGTGGTGCTGGGGTTTGAACCCAGGTCCTCGCACATGCCAGACAAGCAATGCAACTGCTGAGCCACTGCTCCAGCCCCCTAGCAATGCTTTCTTTGTCCCAGTTCCTTCAGGGGAGGAATCACCTCTATGTGCCTCTGAATCTCCATCCCTAGCACTGTGTGACATATAGCAGGTATCCAAGGGACAGATTTTGGATTAAATTCTAAACTAAAGCCCCCTTGGTACAATCTTAGCTTGGCCACACTTTTCATGGTGGGTGGTCCCACAGGATATGGGGCTGCTGGGAAGGGCTGGAGGTAAGGAGCAGAAGACTGTGGGATTTATGTCCAGCTGCTGGGTTAAACCTCACCTAGGGGCTGATTTGCACCAGCACTGTCTTCATGGCCTGGGCCCTTGACTAGTGGCTGTTGTCTTCCTCTTAAAAAAAAAAAAAATATCGCTCTGGGCTGCAGTGGTGGCCCAGCGAATTATGGCACTTGCCAGGCTTGTGTGAGGATCTGGGTTCAAACCCCAGCATCACATACACAATGGAGTGTTGGAGCAACAAAAGCCATATGAAAAGCTAAATAAAATTGATTCTTTCTTTGTTTCTCTTTCTCTCTCTCACTGTCTATCTTAAACAAAACAAAAACCCATATCCCTCTTTCCAGTACAAAATCTGTATTTGTTTCTAAGCTGACCATAACAAACTACTTCAAATTAGGTACAATTTGATAATACATTGGAAATATATTATCTCACAGTCTCAGAAGCTAAAAGTCCCAAATCAAGGTGTTGGCAGGGCCATGCTCCTACCAAAGGCTCTAGGGAAAAGTCCTTCCTTGCCCTTTCTGGTGGTGGCCAGCAAATCCTTGGCACCCCTTGGCTTGTGACTTGTTTACTCCAGGTCTGCTCTCTTGTCACACAGCCATCCTCCCTCTGTGTGTCTCAAATTTCCATTCTTCATTAGATTTTATGTCCCTTCCCCCATCCAATATGGCTGCATTTTAATTGAATTGACCAACCAAGATGCAATTTCCAAAGAAGATGCTTCACAGAGGCCAAGGGTTAGGACTTCAATATACCTTTTTTGGGGGGCACAATTCAGCCCTAACAACAGGGATTCTCTGAGAACTGCGTTTGGTGTGAAGCACACAGAATCATATTTAATTTTCTCCACACTCCTGCCAGGTAAGCAGTATTATCATTCTGATTTTACATGTGAGGATACTGAAGCTCAGAGAGGCCCCCAGCTAAATAAGAAACAAGGCTGGTCATTGGCGCGGGTCTTTCATCACCAGCTGCATTCTTCACTGTGAATGAGAAGGGGTGGAGGGGAGCGATAAGGGGGACCAGGTTCCTCCCTTCAGCAAGCTTAAATCTTTTAAATTATCATCTCATTATCTCTCACTGCTGGAATAAGGATCCAAATATCAGAAGAAAATGTATAAATCTGTGCAAGGGAAATAAATACACAACGGGGAATGGTGCATCTCAGAATCTGAAACTGAGCAAGGTCTGGGCTGCTTTTTTTAATCTGAAGATCCTGAAATATCAGTGGGGAAAAAAAAGGAAGGGATGCCCAAACAGGCTTACATCAAAGGTGAAATATGTCACAGGCTACATGGAACAAGTGAACACTTCGACATGTCAAAAATAAATTAGAGGGCTGGAGCGGTGGCTTGGTGGTTACAGCGCTTGCCCAGCATGTGCAAGTACACGGGTTCAAACCCTAGCACCCATCCATGTACACAACTAAGTGTCAGAGCAATGAAAGCCATGTGAAAAACTCAATAAAAATTGATTCTCTCTCTCTCTCTCTCCTCTCTCCACTGTCATTCTCTCTTAAAAAAAAAATACATCACAGCAATTGACCTCAGACAGTGAGAACAGGCAGAGCCTGGAAAGTGAATCCTTGTGGGTGTGTGAACTGAACATAGCTCCACAGAGAGGAGCCGAAAGACCAGCCCGCAGTGGCTGGACAACAGGAAGGAGGGACACATATTGGCTCCATCCTGCTGGGAGAACTGGCCATCTCCCACTGCATGAGAACGAGGGTGGTTGGGCCCTATGACGAGAGGGCCCCCACAGTAGGCTCCTGGAGCAGTTAGTGACCCCATTCCCTTAGCTTTTGGCTCAAGATATCCCAGATGTCCTGGAGGCCCATCAGATGCTCCCAGCTTTGGAGTTTCACGCCTCTGCCAGGCTTAGCACCAAAGCAATGGTTTTCAGCCATCAAATTTGTTGTTGTTTCTCAACTCCCATGAGAAGTCTAACTATACACAAGCAGGCAGAGAAACTCAGAAATTTCAAAAATTAATATGCATGTATATGCTCATTTCCAATTATGGCATGGGGTGTTACAGAGGAGACACGAGATTGGTGAATGGAATTGGGGCAACCCTGAACTAGGATCAACCTTAACTCACTATGTCAATATCCACGTATGCATGAATATGTAACAACAATTTCCTCCAATATGTAAGACTATGTCGAACAAATAACAAAAAAATTGAATGAATAAAGAAATTCAAGTAGATATGAAGGTGTAATCTTTACACATTTAAAAAAATTTGTTGTTGTTTATTTGTTAAGAGAAAACCTTTGGGGAGAAGCCTGTGGCTTCAGAGTGAGTGGGAGGGGAGCCCCGAGCCCCCACACATCTCCTTGGAGCAAGTGTTTGAGGCTTGCACTCAAGCAAAATTGTCAATCACATTCTGCTTTCTGATCTTGGGATGAGTTTCTCCGGGAGTCGGTTCTCCCTGGCTCCTGTCTCGACCTTCTGAATCAGTAGCTGGGGAGTTGGGGTGGGGTGGAGTGGAAATATCATATGTGCCTGAGGCTTGAAGTTCATTGTTCTAAGCTTTGAGATGGAGGAGAGTTGGGGAAGGTTGGGGTAAATTGTTATTTCATAGGTGCTGATTCTTGAGATCTGGGGAGTCAGTTCGAGTGACTGCAAGTGGGAGGTAACACACCAGTTGGGGTGGAGGGTGTGCATTGTGGGGATCCTGAGGGATGGAGGAAGGAAGCCCCCGGTGGCTCACTGGAGAAGACAGAACCAGGCGGCATCCCCAGAGCTCCAGACATCTCTGGTCCTTGTATCAACTGTTGCTTTGCCTTTATTCTGATAACCATTGCTGTGCAATAAATCACCCCCCAAATTTAGTGGCTTACACAATAGACATCCTTAAAAAACAAGCAAACAAACAAACAAATAAACAACCTTCTATTCTCTGTGGATCATGAATTTAGGAGAGGCTCAGTTGCCAGGGTGGGCTTGGGTCTCCAATACAGTTGCGCTCAGATGGTGACTGGGGCCAGAATCAGGGTTCTGGGGCAGCTGAGGGCTGTCTGTACCTCTCCCTCTCTCTTACTTTCTCCTTCTCCTTCTTCTCATGTGTCTTTTCAGGACATCTTTCCGGTGTCGGTTGCTTGCGCTTCCTCCCAACATGGCTGCCTCATGGCCCTTTGAGCATGGTGTCCCAGAGTCCTGCACAAGTGCTCTAGGGGACAGGGCCTCTTGTTTTATGGCTCAGCCTTAAAAGTCATGCAGCTCCACTTCCATCATGGCTGTTGGTTACAAAGTGAGTTACAAGTCTGCCCAGGTTCAGGGGAGTTGGCATACATCCCCCTTTCTCAATGGAAGGAGTATTTAGGAAGATACTTGTGGAAAGTCATGTAGGAAGGGAGGTATTTTTGAAGCCACCTTTGGCAATTTATATACATACATGCATATCTCTATATAAATAAAATATAGGTATATATAATTTATATATTTATATCATAACAATTGGATGTAGGCATATGTATAGTATAATAATTACAGATAATATATTTGTATACACAATATATATAGCATGAAGTCACATCCTAATTCAAAATATTTTAGAAACATTATATACTTATATGCATAATTATATATCATATATAGTAATTATATATAAGTAAAAATATATTTTACATGTACACATATGCACACAGTATATGCAAAACACTACTTTAGAAACAGGAAGTTCCTCTGTGGATCAGTCCATAGTGATGGGGGAGGCTGCTTTTCTTTGGATGGTTCTCAAGGAGTTAGAGCTGGAGTGTCTCTCTTCTCCTGAAAATATGTCATGTGAGTTTTGAGACCTAAGCCATAAATTAGCATTTCTTCATATATCACTTAAAATATTTGTTTGCTGTTATGTGGATGGGCACATAATACTTCCCATTTTAGTGATGAAGAAGCTGAGGTTCTGAGAAGAGAGGTTCTGAGAAGTCCCAGCGGAGTTTGGACAAACCAGGGTTAGGCATCTGTGGTTTCCATAGAAAGCCTCCATCTGATCCCTGCAGGCATGGGGAAGCTGATCAGTTCTCAGGAGTCATTTTGCAATATCTGGTGATGTTCTTAAACTCATGGAAAGCTGAGGGCACATTGCTCCCTGGCTTTGAGACTTGCAGTGGCTCCCCAGCACCACCAACATCAGCTTAAGTCTCTTTGCAGAATGCTCAGGGCTTTCCATGTTGGACTGTGTGCCTGTGTACACATGTATTTATCATTGCTCAAAATCAGCTCATGCCTGTTGGGGGCTGATAGCCATTTAGTAAAGATGATACTCCTGGAAAGGCCACCACCCACCCCCAACACCCACCCTCTCTTCGTTGAAGAGCTCTTTGGGGTTCTAACAAAGCAGAGGGACCCAACCCTGAAATGTCCTTTGTTCGGCTGAAAGAGAGCTGGCTGCTCAGTGTGGGCTGGCGAGAGGTGAGATGTGGGTGGGGCAGCAGGCTGTGAGGAGGCCAGAGAAGTCTCGGGAAGTTTCCATATGCCGAGGAGTTTCGGAAAGGACTTGAAGCCAACTGCGCTCTTTTGGACAGTGCTTGTTCCTTGCCGATCCAATATGTCTCAAGTGGCCCATAAAATTTTTACTACATTTTTTCCACCCGTGGATACTGTGACCTAAGGTGACCCAATCAGAAATCTGTTTTGGCAATGTTTTCAGAGGGGACTGGAATGGCTGGGTCGCAGCCGAATTGACAGTGTTTGCTTTAATCAGGAATGATGGCTTCTGGTGGGAACCGGAGGCAGGTGGTGCAGGGAGCCGTGAACTTTGTCACAGAGCAGTGACTCCTGTAAAATTCACAGCAGTCCCTTCCAAGTCTGTCTGAATGAACAGGAGGGACTACAAATGTGTCCTATGGGCTGCAGGTAATGATGGGAATGGAGTCTTATTTCTATCCTGAGCTCATGAGAGGGAAGCTTATATGGGTGAAATGAGGATTGTTTAAGTTGTTTGGAATTATTTTACCCTATTGTTTCATTCTAATAATTCTGATTAAAATAAATGGAAATAAATGACAAATGTAGCCTGGTTTTTTTTTTTATTATAGTTGTTGCTTTAACAGAAATTTGGAAACTAGATAATTACAGAGAGAGGGAGGCGGGGATGTCTTTTGGCCTGAAGTTCCTGAGGCTGGGTGGTTCCAGACCAGGTGGCCGCATCTGGTGAGGGCTTCATCCTGCTCCAGGCATGGAGGGAAGTAGACAGGCAAGAGGGCACCTGAGAGAGAGCGAGAAAAGAGCTGAGCTCCCACTGTAGCTAACTCATTCCTCTGACAAGCTATTCATCTATTCAGGGGGCTCCAGACCCCTCCCACCAGGGCCCTTTTCCCATCACTGCTGCCCCCAGGAACTGACCCTCAAGGTGAGCTTGGGTGTGGACAGACCACGTTCACACTGTAGCAGGGCCCTACCTTTCCAGCCACTTGCAGTTAATTGATTTGGGGAAACTCATTAACCTTACCATGGTTGCTTATGCTGCCCCCAAGCAACAGACGGCCCATACCAAAATGCCTATCTTCATACTGCGTGCCTTTACAAAAAAGTAAATGTTAAATGCTATTGTCAAATGTATAGAAGAACAACTAGGGATGATGGGAAGGGAGGAGAAGGGGAAATGTTGGAACTGAGATAAAGCAAGGTACATTCCAAGCATTTATAAATGTCACTGTATATAGTACAGTCATGTGTATAAAAATGTGTTTCATAGGTATAAGAATTATATCACTGAACTTGGGTTTCTTAGGAAAAATATGGACCCAGAAGAAAGGAAAAGGATCAGGGGATGGGAGGAAGAGGTAGAAGAGTGTGTGTGTGTGTGTGTGTGTGTGCGTGCGTGTGTGTGTGTGTGTGTGTATGTGTGGGAGGGGACAATGACCAAATTGTATTGCTGTATTGTGTGCATCTAGGAATATGTGACAACAAATCCCATCATTATGTACAACTATAATGCACTAATAAAAAGAAATGCCTAGCTTCCAAAATGATGGCTAGCTTTAAAGTCTCCAAAAACTGAGATTTTTCTTGGTGTTTCTTGATGTGGAATGGTATCAAGTGCCTCTGGATTATTCTTCACTTGTTTCAAGCCGGGCATGCCTCTGAGCCCACGTTTTCTGGTCTGCTATTATTTAGTCAACCACTTTAAAGTTCAGGCTTCTGAACACTTTGTCCCTTTCATGGTAACCTGTCAGAGGAGGCCCAGGGGTCACAATCACATCGTCGAGGTGGTGTCCGGCAACAGTAACGCTATCTTGGTGAATTCTGCCTTGATAAAAATGGAAGAAAATAAAAATTGTGTGCTTTTGATGAAACTGTTGTAGGGCTGTTTCAAAGAGCCGATGCTGATCCTACAAAGAGCAAGTCCGCTAAAGCAGTTCCAACTGCTCCAGCGCTGGCTTTTGTTTTTTCAGGTTCTACCAGTGTCACAGAGCAGCGTCTTTGGCAAAGACAGCTTTTCCAAGAAGCTGTCTTTCCAAGATCTGGCTTTATTACATTTTCTTCTGCATTATGGGCAAATTAGACTGATGACTGAATCCAAATGCACAAAAGTCAAACAGACACTGGACATGTCAAATGTGGAGGTCTGATTTGGTCAGGCTTGTGGGCATTTGGGTGAGGGACCCCAGGAACAGTGGTGAAATTGTGAAATTATGACCCTCGTTTATCGATTATTTGACTTGGTGAAATAGCTCCTGTTTCTACAAGGGTTGTAAGGTATATATTATCAGAGGTGAGTATGTGTGTACATGTGTTTCAGTTTAAGAAACATCAATTACATTTTCTTTTGAAAAATTTTTATTGGTTTTTCTGGGTCATTTAAAGAATTTAGAGATACTGTGGGTTTTTGAAAGTCAATGCTTGAGAACAGCCATTTGAAATAGATCAACTGAACCCCTATCCCAACAACAGACACTGCACGATGTTCACTGGGCTTTATTGAGGGAGAAGCTGAGGTGCAGAGGAGAGGGCTGAGCTCTTTGTAATACCACCTCTATGCTTTAATTGCCCCTGCTATGGAGCCTTGGTGGACACCTTCCTGGCCACTCATCAGAGGGGATGAGATAACTAACAACCTTGTCACCTTGATTCTTGACATTCTTCCTGCCTTGGAACTCCTGACTCCCACTGGGTATGTGAGTTCTTAGAATTAAGGTTACATTTTCCAGTCTTCCTAGCTTCTAGGTGTGGTCATGTGACCAATTTGTGGCCCATTGGCCAGAAACAAGAGGAGTGAAACAGCTTGTGAGGAGCTGAGCTGGTCCACTTGCTCTTGCTCATAATGCAATAGCTCAGACTGGGTACACTGTAAGAGGTTTATTTTGACTCATGTTCTGATCTAAGGCGGAGGGTACATGTCTGGTAATGGCCTTGCTGGCAGAGTCCCAAGACAGATTAGGGCTTTACAAGGTGACATACAGGGAGGGAGCATGGGAGAAGCCTGGCCAAACTGACCCTGATAGCAGACCTGCTCTTGAGATAACCCATTGACATGTTAGTCACACGAATGGATTAATCTTTTCAGAGCTCTAGTCACCTCTTAAATGTGCCATCTTGGGGTTGGAGCAGTGGTTCCGTGGTTATGGAGCTTGCCCAGCATGCGTGAGGATGTGGGTTCCAACCCCAGCACCACGTACACAATGAAGTCCTGGAGCAACGAAGGCCACATGAAAAACTAAATAAAGATTGTTTCTCTCTCTTACTGTCCTTCTCTCTTTATAAACAACAAAAAGAAAAAAAGAAAAGTGAACACTTTGAGAAAGACAGGGAAGAGAGAGAGAGAGGGAGAGAGAGAGAGGGAGAGAGTAATGAACTATAGGCAGCTGGGTGTGGTTAGAGGAGGTAGGTCACTGGGGTATGACCTTGGGGACTTTATCTGACCCTGATTCCTTCCTCTCTCTCTCTCTCCTTCCTGGCTGCCATGAGCTGAACTGCTTTATTTTGCCGTGACCATCCACTCTGATGCTCTGCTTCGTCTCAGGCCCAGAGCAATGGAGTTGGCTGACCTTGGACTGAGACTTCTGAAACTACGGGCCAAAGAAAGTACACTTCTCCTGCTTTGAGTTGCTCTTGTCAGGTATTTTGGTTCAGCCACAGAATGCTGACTAACACAGAGAGCAAGCTAGGAAGAGCTTTGTTGCTCTGTGTTCCTTAGCCTTAGAAACCACGCATCGTTTACTTCTTCCACGCAATCCTCTCTTCGAGGGAGTCACGAAATCCCACCCATGTTCCAGGTGCCTATCTGTACCCTTCACCTCTTGATGGGAGTGGTAATATTCTGGAAGAACTTTGGGGCATGGAAATACTGCTGTGGCCACCTTGGGGAAGCTCAATGTGCCACACTCACCAGGGGGGACCCCTTTACTGGCCATCACTCACCTTGACCCCAGCCTCCTCCTGGTTCCTGAGACTGCTTTCTTCCAGTGGGTGCTCTTTCAGCCTCTCATTTCTTGTGCCAATACAGGGAAAACTGAAAGTACTCACTGTGTTTTTATGATGCAGAGCCATGCAGTCAGCTGTGGCTCACCTTTCCCATGCCCTTGACCTTATCTTCCATAACTTATGTTACCTTATGTTACAGGTGGCTCATTGGAGGTCATAAAATAGCAGATACTAGAAAAAATAGTTTCTCATACATAGCTGGGCCTCTTAAGCACTGATCCATGTGCAATTAATGAACTTTGGGGAGGTGATGGGAAAGTAGAGGGGATTTTGGAGTCAAAAAGAATAAATGAGAATCCTTGTCTTACCATTTATTAACTGTGTGTCTCTAGGCAGGCACTTAGCTATTTTTGTCTTTGTTTCCTCATCTATAAAAATAAGATTAATATTATATGCATTATGGAGTGAGTGTGAGAGTTAATGTGATAATATGAAAGAACACTTTGCTCCGTAGGAGGCCCTCAAATGAAAGCTGTTGATGTTATTAAGACTGAGGTGGGGTCGGGCACGGTGGTGCACATCTGTAATCTCAGTGACTCAGGAGACTGAGGCAGAAGAATTGCAAGTTCAAGGCCAGCCTCACCAACTTAATGAGACCTTGTCTCAAAATAAGGAATAAAATGGGCTAGGGATATAGCTCAGTGGTAAGGCACCCCTGGGTTTAATCTCTAGTGCCCTCCCCAATAAAAAGACTGAGGTAGGGATGGGAAGAAGGGAATAAAAATGTTTTTAAGTTGCTAATTTATAATAAATAATAAATACATATAATAAATATGTATTAAATAGGTTATCCACAGAGGAAATATCTTTTTTTTTAAGTGTAGTAGATGAATTTTATTATAGAAAGTAAAGCATAGGAAAAAGAGCAGACTTCCCCCAGAGTGGGGGAAGGGGACAGAGCCCAGGGGAAAATATCTTAAGTAAAAAATGGAAAATTGTTAGCTTCCAGTTGATTTCCTGACATTTGATCAAAGCTTAGAGCAGGGACTGGTCAGTTGGAAGTAGTCCCACTGTCTTGGCCTTGTCGTTTGTGAAAGGAGGTGGGTCCTCCATTCACAAGGATGCACTGGACACTGTGCCTTTTATTTTATATTTTACTTTAAATGAAAACATTTCAGCAGATGTTTGCTTAACATCATTGTTGTTTAAGATAAATAAATTAATTAAAATATCAATTGACACAATACCAGTGAGCATAAGTAATTAATTAAAATATTTTCTTTTGCCTGAAAAATCACATTTGAAATTGTGTTTGGGTTGGGATACTTTTCTTGGTGGTGTCTAGCTTTATTTATGGTCTTTAGACCAAATCTCTCTTTATAGCAGTGTCTCTCGCAATGTCCCAAATCATGGGAGGTGTCCTTGGTGCTGAATCGTAGGTGGCAAATGTAGTAATCAGCACCAGGCTCAGGAACCATCTTCCTGGGTTAGAATAATCCTGTCTATACCCTTCACCAGCTGGAAGTCCTTTGAAAATGACCCCTGTGAGCATTCCCTCGTGTGTGTCTTGGAATGGTGATGGTCCATCTCTGTTTTTGAGGACCGAGGCATGTGGGAGTGTGGTTGGGGGTGGGGAGAAATGACAACTTTCCTGGGTTATTTTTGTCCTTTTCTTTGGAGGGAGCTGTCCTAAATAGAGGAAGGCTAGAAAGAACAAGACTCTAAAAAATGAGACTGCGTTGCTGCCCAGGGGATGGGTGCTGCTCAGAGTTTTCCAGGGCTTCCCCGCATTGTCATGGGGATCAGTTAGTCAATGTGTGTGCCCTGCTTTGTAGCCACTTTGTGTTAAACATGTGCAAAGAGTTGTGACTCAGATTCTAAATTATTTCTAAAAGGGCAAGCGTGTGATAGGGTTCCTTAGTGGTGGAATATCACATTTCCATACCTAGAAAACATTCTTTTGAATTATGTGACTAATTTTTTTTTACTAAAAAATGTTTAGGTTAAACTTAAATTTGCAATGTAACATTTCAGAATATATTGGAAATCTAGGAAGATATGGAGTCAATAGAATATTTTTTTAAAACTTCCCCTTCTTCTTTTCTTTATTCTCCCTTTCCACCACCTCTTATCCTTTCTTACAGTGTATCTGAATAAGATGAACAAGCCTTGCCATGATATAAAGTCTTTATTGATAGATTAAGCAACTTTATTCAGTCATTACTTATTCCATATTCTTTCCATCCAAACACCTGATGTCAAGAATCATGTATTATGTATTTTAGTAGTCACCAGAGTAGCTAGAATTACATTCATTCATTCAACTATTCATTGTTTAATAGTGCCAAGTACAGAGCAAGAATGGCATTTTGTGATGATTCCATTCAATACTCTCCATGTATTAGGAACCCTCCTCTCAATACCAGTGGATCTGATTTCTTATTAATTACCTATCAGAAAATAAAAAGTCCTTAGCTTCTTATATATGCACCAGATGCAAACACCTGTTTTTATCAGTTCAAAGTAAACCCCGTGACCATCGCTGAGGATGCTGGTGGTCTTTTAGTATTTTCTCAGATGTGAATAACATAGGGGTTAAAAATAGTACTTGTGATCACTGTTTAACATTACTAATACGACTAACCCAGCTTTGTCTGAAAAGCAGCATGATATAAAGTACTTATAACTTTATATTATTATGTCACATTAGTTTGAATATATTCACATCTACTAACCCATATGTCTCACTAGGTTGGATAACTCACTAAGAAACATATAAGCATTTAGTAGGTGCTTTACATGCACTCCATACATGGTAAATATTATTTGAATATCTGGAATATCAGTACAATATTCTCTTTGAATCTTTTTTTTTGTTTGTTTATTTATTTGGGAAACTTGAAGGACTAAGTAGCAAAGTTGACATTTATATCTAAGTACATATGTCATATTTAACATTTATATCTAAGTAACTCTCAGATTGTAAATGTGCTGCTTTTTTAGAACCTCAATTGTTAATCACCAGGAGGCATTTACAACTTATTTCCTTAATAAAAATATTACACCCTCCATTTTCCGCATACGTCACTGGGGGTGAGGACTGAGCCTTGTTCACTCTGGTGTCTCCATCACCTGGTACCACATTTGGTTTCTAGTATGTGTTAGGTGGTGGAAAGAATGACAATTTTCCCTGTTTAGGAATGTCCCCTTCCCTCGCTTCACCTTTGGTGTTTCATTGACCCCTTCAAGATTCAACATGAACGTCATACCTTTGGTGGAGGCTTCCCCAACACTGGGCAGACTTTTGTTCCTTTTCTGCACACCCATACCGCTTCCGACCTGTACCACTTTCCACATTGCATTTCCATGAATCATTCACCATCTTCCTGGTGTTGCTGTGTCGTTTTTTTCCTTTTTCTTTCTTTCTCTTCTTCTTCTTCTTCTTCTTCTTCTTCTTCTTCTTCTTCTTCTTCTTCTTCTTCTTCTTCTTCTTCTTCTTCTCTTCTTCTTTGGAGAGAGAGAGAGAGAGAGAGAGAGAGTTAATTTTCTTATTTTCTTTAGTTAGTATGTGGCTTTTGTTGATCTGACACTTCGTTGTGTACATGGTGCTGGGGTTTGAATCTAGGTCCTTGCACATGCCAGGCAAGGGTTGTAACCACTGAGCCACTGCTCTAGCCCCTGCTATGACTTTCTTGAGGGCAGATGCCCTGATTCATCCACCTGCCTGTTCCTAAGACCCAGCCCAACATTCTAGCTGGAGTCTCATCCCAGCATTAGTGTGACCTGTAAGATGTGACTGGCTTCTGGTGCCCATGGAGACCACCGCAGTGGGCACAGTGGTATCCCCTGCTCTGTGGCTGCACTTTCTGAAATTTTAGTTACCCATGGTCAATTACAGTTAAAATATTAGATGGAAAATTCCAAAAAGAAGCAATTCCTAAGTTTTATAGTATATCACTGAAATTGTTTGATCTTATTATTAACATCTTACTCTACCTTACTGTAAATTAAATTTTATAATAGTTCTGTCTGTATGTATGGAAGAAAATGCAGTATATATAATAGGATTCGTTAGTCTCTGCAGTTCAGACATCTACTGAGGGTCTGGGACTGTGTCCCCTTGAATAACGAGTGGCTACTGCAATATAATTTCTAGATAAAATCTCATTCTGAAGTTCTGTGTTGCAGACAAATGTGTCTATTAGTGGGGGAGAGGAAGAAAGGCTCTTGGGGGAGGGGCAAGTGAGAAGGGGAAGCAAATCCCAGGTATTTCCAGAAGCAATTACAGTGGGCAAAGGGAACAGTTCCAGGACCCATGATGAGGACCGGAGTACACAGCAAGGACAACCAGGGGCACAGGAGGGGTGGCCATTGCATTTGGAAACCAGAGCTTGTCCACAGAAACCACATTGTCTCCGCTCTGGTCAAATGTGCCGTGTTCGGGGAACTTGAGAATGACGGGCTCTGTTTGCTCTGAACACCCCCCACCCAGGATGTACAGGCTTCAAGGCGCCCCCTCCCTGCCGGCGGTGTATATGGCAGCCACTGGCACCTGGCCTGCTGTGTATCCTGGAAAAACAAGAATTCATCTGGCCCCAAGGACAAATACTCTTCCTTCTGTGTGCTCAACTCACCCCCGTGAGTGCAGGGGTGCCCCACATCCCTTGTATCTGTCATGTGCCTTGGGGTCAGCAAGAGCAGAGAGGATGCCAGCCGCACCCAGGATGCCCTACTTAACTTACAGAACCAAAATCTGTTTGGTGTGTATTTGTGAAATGGCAGCAAGCTACTGGCCTCAAATCTGTCACTCTTCCTCCAAACCTCCAACTTCCAACAAAATAGGCCAATTTTTTCTCAAAAGGTTAAGTGGCATATTTAAACATGGTTCTTCAATGTCAATATTCCTAGCAACCACAGTGACATTCAAAACAGGAAGCCAGTGGGGACACAAAGCGGGAACGCTGGTGGCCTCCTGGCCGGATCTTTGAATACTCTTGTGTTGTTCTGTGTGTGGCAGGAATCAAAGTCCTCCTGTTAGCCTTTTATTCTGCTTTGCTTCTTCGGGTCAAACTTTAAGAAGAAAAATACCTCTTCTGGTCATTTGGGGTGGGGGTGTGGAGACAGAAAGGGGTGAGGGAAAGAATATATGGAAAGGGCAGGCTGCAGAGACAGATGAAGTCCAGTGACGGGCAGCCGGGCTCTGTCTTGTGGTCGCCCGTCCGGCAGAAGGCCAGGAGGAGGGCGGCATCAACAGAGGCATCTGGTCCCCCAGCATGGAGCGGCGGCCGTGAACCGTGGCAGATGCAGACTCAGCTGTGATTGGGCACCAGGCATCGGTGTCCAAGCCCGGGTCACGCGCGGGGCCTGCTTTAACTGTGACAGTGCGGTGTCAAACTGCCATTCTTTCTTTCCTGTGCTTTTTTTTTTCCTCTGAAATCTGCCAGCTCTCGGAAGCAGCCTAGACCAGGCCCCTCGGGTTCACAGGCTTGAGTGGGGGAAGCCGTGAGTGACATCCAGGGAGGGATGGATGCCGAGGATCAGGGAGTCAGAAATCCGGGAGCAACTCTTCAAGACGAGAAAAGAAGGGCTTTGGGGTTTTACATCGTGGGCAGAATAAAGCTTAGGTGAGGCACAGGTGCCTTGGTTAGCAAATTAGCCCAAAGGACATTTTAAGGCTTGGCTTATGATGTGTGAACAGGGACGCTGGCAAAACTTCAGAAGGAAATCCAGTGACATCAGGCTTCTTAAAAATCACTTATAGTAGCAGAGGAAACTGAAAGAATAGACGTGCAGTGTGCCAGGCGCTGCCTAGGTGACTTTGCTCTCCCAGCTCTCTGGGGTCTGTAAGGAACATAGCTGCCCTTATCCCATGTCTGTCTGCAGGGACTCTGGAGGAACAGGTCTTTTTCTGGAGCTGGTGATGTGGGTCTTGTTGCTAACGGTTGAAGCCTCTTTTGGAAGCAACCCACAATGCTGCCTTCCTTACGTCGGATTCTCCTGAGTTTTCCTTCGTTTCTTCATCCCTCCCTCCCTGCCTCCCCCTTGTAGGGTCATTCCAGGGTTTTCTTATTTTGTTTCCTTTCCCTCATCCACCTGGGTGAAACTGGTAAGTCAGACATGACTTAGAAATCTCTAGGAAAAAAAATAATACTTCACGTTCTGGTGGAGACACCAGACCAACACCCCAGTGCTAGGGCATCTGAGAGCTGTGGACCTTAGAATCCCAGGAAAGAGTGGCTGGGATTGTGCTGAGAGTGGAAAAAATTGTAAAAATGGAAACCAAAAGCAAACTCAATCACAGACTTGCCATAGTTTGATTTCCAGTAAGCCCAGCTAGATTCCTTACAGATGTGGTTACTGAGCCCTTAATCCTGTAATTTCCTATGTGATAGGATCTTTTTCTGTTGCCCTCTTCCTCAGTCCCTCTCTCCCTGGAGGCGTGCGGTCCTCACGTTCTGTGTCTTAGAGTTTGTCCGTTTCTCACTAGATGCGGATTTTATGCCTACCCAAAGCCCTGTCCAGCTGCTCCTGGCGCTGGTGGGTTTTCCTCCATCACCTTCGTTATGTCTCCGTGTGTGCTACAAGTCCTCTCTCTGTCACCTCTATGTCTCTCTGGAAACAGGGAATGGGACAGGGTGCTCACACCCAAAGCCCTTCTTGGTCCCCTGGCAGGAGAGGTTAGGCCGACGCCCCAGCTCTAATGCAGTTTCTATGTGATGTACAATCCGGGTCTCCGAGCCATTTGTTTCCCTCTGAGCTTGTTCCCACTCCAACAAAACCTCCGACTTGCCCTGTTTATAAAGTGGCACCAGAGAGTGTACTGAACCGCAAACTTTGACGCTGATGTTGGCCCAAGGTGCCTTTCGTCTCTAAACCTCTGGCCCCCTGATAAATAGTCACAGCGCCCGATGCTCCCTGAACCCTGCTCCCCGGGCCGTCGCGGAGCCCGCACGTACTGCTTAGGGTCTGTTCTCAAGTTGTGGAGGGGATCTGCCGTATGATGACAATTAGGGGCAGTTAGTGTGCACATGAGGCCTGCGAGTGGCAGGTGGCGGGAACAGCCTCAATTAACTAACAGGCACCAAATCCCTTCCTAATGAGGCTGGGCCACCCAGATGAGCCAGGAGCATGTGTCACTGACAGCAGCAGAGGATTTGCGCTGGAGAGGGGGAGAGGCTGGTCAACAGGTACCTGGCGCTGCCGCAGAAGCAGCCCCTTCGATTTCATGGCTCCAAAAGACAAACCGGGGTAGCTGCATAGGGCAACGCAGCACAGAGAGCAGAGGCCGCAGGGTTCAGCGCTGGGTGGCTTCCATCCCTGGGTTGTTCCCCTCTGGAGTGTCCCCTTCTTCGTGCATTTGAGTGAAGAGTTAGAGCGGTGCCCAGGATAAGCAGTCAGGGTAGCACAGCCGCCAGCAGGCAAGGTAATGAATGTCAGAGATGTACTAGAGGGCCGTTGTCATCTGCAGAATTTGAATTCCAAATCAGACACTGTAATAACACAGCAAGTGTCACGTTGGGCTCCGTAGTTAAGGACCAGTGGCCATTTCCATTTCAAATCTTCTGGGGGGCTTTGTGTGGATTCGTCATCTGAATTTATATGGATGGAAACTTGCCTGGCTTGGTGTGGGCTTTTGAGAATATAACAAAAAAGAAAGAAACTTTTAAAAGTGCAGAGAGTGTTTGCAGGGTGACACCCATGGAAAAATTCTGCGATCATTGGTTCTTCCAATCCCTTTGTTCCAAACAGGTCTCTGGAAAAGTTGGAGACGCACAGGAGCCAGATGCACTGCCCCGGAGTGTGAAGCTCCAGTTTTTCTCCAAGTTGAGATGAATCATATTGGTGGCTGTACATGCATTGTTCTGATGCCCTGCAAAGGAGAGGACTGGGACTCGCATGTGCTCTCCGGGACCCCAGCTCTGCGCTGCCACAGCCTCTAATTACAGAGCCGTATTATAATTAATCCATGGGTTGGAGGCGCCTTTGAAACTGGTTATTTGCAATTCTTCCCTCGCTCTTCCCACCCCTTTATTCTTCTCTTACAGCATAAAAATTATGTTGAAAAAAGTGCAAAGCCTTCAAAGTAAGGCACAGGATCGGGGGCAGGACTGTCCCTTTGTCCACATGTGTGACGATGTTTGGATAATATTACACACTGTATGTGCCAGACTGCAGAGCTCAGAAACAACGGGGTAAACGAAGAACCCATCAGGGAAAACCGCACGGTTCCCTCCTATTGTCATTTTCGGATCCAAAGAGTATTTAATTGAACATTTTGCTCTTTCTCTAATTTTGTTATAACAACAAACGCTGGGAAGGGTGGGTTCTATTTTATATATATCCGCTCGGCATGATCTTCACAGGTCTGTAGCTCTGTGTCTGGGGAAAGTGAATTTTTCCTTTGTTTAAAGAGAGGGACAGTGAGAAAGAGAGAGAAAGAGAAAGAGAATCAATTTTATTTAGTTTTTCATGTGGCTTTTGTTGCTCTAACACTTTGCTATGTACATGGAGCTGGGGTTTGAACTTGTGTTCTTACGTATGCCAGGCAAGCGCTGTAACTGCTGATCCACCGCTCCAGCCCCGGGAAAGTGAAGTTTTCACGTTCTGTGGCATAAGTTGTGCCCTCGATGTCCTTGATCATCATGTTCTAGATCTTTCAGGGAGAGTCCAGAAACACCAATGATGTTGAGTTGTAAGGACAGACCGTGGTACCCATTTCATTTTCTTTTTCTCTCCCTCCCTCTTTCCCTTTATTCTTTCTTGACTGCTAGTCTTCCTCTGCTTTCTCTTTTTGTGGTCAAAACCCAGCTCCAGATGGCTTTAGATCAGTATGTCTTCACTCTTCCAAAGCAGCATAAGAAATGGATGCTTTCACCCCAGGCCCTTGGCATCCCACATCCCACACCCGCTGCCATCTCTCCCTCACAAAGGACGGTCTCCAGGGAACCCACTTCATGGAAGGGAAAAGCAAGACTCGGACAGTTCCCAGGACCAGCACACTTTTGGAATCCTTTTATTTTCATTTGTATCCTCCAGAAACAACTCTGAGAAAAACATTCCAAAGCAAATAGCTTTTTAGGAGGTATTCCAGGCAGCACCAATAGGGGAGTGGGGACGTGAAACAGGAAGGGCAAAAGTCAATTTAAAAGTGCATCATGGGGGGTGGGGGGGCTGGAGCGGTGGCTTGGCAGTTACGGCAATTGCTCATTATGTGCAAGTACACAGGTTCAAACCCCAGCACCCACGTACACAACTAAGTGTCAGAGCAATGAAAGCCATGTGAAAAACTCAATAAAAATTGATTCTCTCTCTCTCTCTCTCTCCTTCTCTCTTTTAAAAAAAAAGTGCATTATTGGGGCTGGAGTGGTGGCTCAGTGGTTACAGTGCTTGCCTGGCATGCATGAATATGTGAGTTCAAACCCCAGTGCCACATACACAACGAAGTGTTGGAGCAACAGAAGTCACATGAAAAACTAAATAAAATTGATTCTCTCTTTTTTTCTCTCTCTCTCTCACTGTCCCTCTCTCTAAAAAAAAAATGTATTATCAAGCCAGTTACCACTGCAAGACATGAGCTCAGTCCCTTGGGTTGGAGAGGTTCAGTGAATCAAATCTCTGACTACGATACCCCAGGCTTAGACAGAGAGATAGCAACTCATAGCAAGTCTCCAAAATAATTTGAATTCAATAAAGAGTAAATCCACCACATTGTTTCACTGCCTTTTCTTATGGACAGGACCAGTGGTGTGGCCTGTGGGTTTCCTTTTGTAATGTTCGGTAGCTTTCCGTGTAAGATTATACATTAGAATCATGAACATTAGCACTAGAAAGGAACTCCAAAAAGTTGCCTGGTCCTGCAATAACATAAGAAGCTCTCTTATTTTGCAGATGACACTCGGAGGCCTAGAAAAGGGACCAGCTCAAGAGACCACTGTATTTGACGATCTCATTTTATATCCACCACCCCCAGGATCTAGCCCGACGTGGAGACTTAGCTTTGTCTTCTCTATACTTTAGGCTCCTGCTAGCTAGCTCTCTTATCCTCTGAACTCTAACTTGATTGGCCTTTGGTTCAACAATCAATGATTTTGGAGCTAACAATTTTGTCTATCCAGTAGTAGAGTTTTAACAACTGATTCTTAGCTTCTGGGGTTCACCACCATGACGAGAATATTACTACCACAGCTGGTTTTGAGCCTGGATGGCATTAAATATGGAGTAGAGAAGAGATGTGAAAAAGTCGTGCCAGGGAAGGCTGGCTCCAACACACCTCTGCTATCTGTCCCCAAAGCTTCCAGAAATCCAGGGCTCATGGAGTCTGAAATACCTACCTCTCTTCTCCCAACTCCAAATACCTACAGTCCCAAAGCACCCACCCCATCCCAGACTACTTCTCTGCAACTTTACCATTCCCACCCCTCACCCGCTGCAGCATTTCTCGATGGGGACACCATCCTTCAGAGTGTCTGCTGATGACAGGTGTCCCTGCGGAGGGAGAGAGCCTACCTCCCTGTCATCATGTGGTGACCGATGGGACTGCATGAGAGTTTGGTCTCTTTCAGACTGTTTGATGTCTCTGGAGGCTCCAAGAAGTCCTCCAGATCTTTCTGCAAGTGTGTGCTCATGCACTGGGCCGACTCTGGGGAGCTGCCATTGCTGCTTACATACACTGGCTTGTTGGGTGACCTCCAGGCCTGTGCCCAGCACACCTCAGAGAAGCTGTCTGTGACTCCCTGGTGCTTGCTGCTGCTGCCATGAACCCATGTCCCTTTCTATCAGAGGCCTTTCCTCATTCTTTACAGTGATCATTTACCTGACTCTCCGTCACTAAGCTCTCTGGGGGTGGAGTGTGTCCACTTGAGCTTGCTGTGGTGTCACCAGGACCTAGCACAGTGCCCAGCACTTAGTAAGGTCCTTGTTCTAATAGGGACTCTCTGCAGAGTTCCAAGGTGGCACTGGGGTTCATGGTGAGGCAGAGAAGACTTGCTTCCCTGTGTCTCTCCACCCCTTTTACAAAGCCACTAAAGCCATCATGAGGCCCCACACTCATGACCTCATCTAATCCTAACTTCCTCCTATAGGCGGCACCTCCAGAGGCCCTGCCCCTCCCGCTCGAATGCCTCTGCCTCCCATCTCCAGAGTTGTCCTACCATTTGACTTTGAGTGTGACTATGGCACTTGTGACTTTGGCCAATAGGACTTTGTGGATCCAAAGCACTCAAAGACCTTGAAAAGCACTTTCAGAATAGGTCTCTGCTCAGGTGGTGACTCTTCTCTTGCAATGTCATTAATAGAGCACACCTGGCCAGCCTGCTGGTCCGGGAGGATGAGAGACTCATGGGCAGGGTGGGCCAGCAGAGCCCAGCCACACTGGCCATCGCAGCCAACCCACGGACATGCAGACCTGCAAGTGATAATGCCCAACTACTGTTCAGGATACCCAGGCTGTGGTCCATTACCGAGCAGTGGCAATGAACACATCCTCCTTCCCCTGTCCCCGGGACTCAGTGATGGCTGGTTCATCTTTGCAGAGCTTTTGTTGAGCTAATTTCTCTACTGTTTCTCCATAAGTATAAAATACAGTGTCCTTTTTTCCCTGTGGGTGACTCAGTTCTTGCTCTTAGTTTTCTGGGCCCATTCAACTGTGAAATTCCAGGGGAGCATTCCCATATTCCAATTTGTTGCACTCTGGCCGCTATAGAATATCCCTCAAAGGCCTGGGTCTACAGAGCACTTTGTTTTGGAACTGGAGCTTATACCAGGGCACTTAACCACTGAGCTATACCCCAGCCCTTTATATATATATTTTTAATTTTAAGACAGGATCTCACTAAATTGCTTAGTGCCTAAGTTGCTGAGGCTGGCCTCAAAATTGCTATCCTCTTGTCTCAGCCTCTGAGTTGGTGGAATTATAGGCATGTGCCACGGCACCTAGCTGGAGCACTTTCTGCTAAAGCTTTTCAAGCTATGCATTCAGGAAATTAAAATTCATGCATGCATGTAGGTACTTATACCTTCATTCAATCAACAGATATTAATTGAGCACTTACCACAGGTCAGGGATTATGACAGACTTCGGGGGTAAAGAGGTGTCTAAGAGCGAGGTCACACCCCGAAGTGTTCTCAGCCTGGCCAGGGGATGCCTCCTCTCTGGGTGACTCTCCTGTGCAGCCAGGGAAGCCGATGGGCTTTCAGGCACACAGAGCTTGTTTTCTTGCTTAGTTCTGATACTCATTAGCTGAGTTAACTTGTGTGAATCATCACATCTCTCTGAACTCAGCTTTTTCATCTGTGCAGCGAGGGGCCTACAACCTATGTCAGGCCTCACACACATAGCTCTTGTCACACCTGGTGATTGTGGAGGAGGATGCCCCAGAAACCTCTCCTGTCCCCCACTTGCATAGGCCCATTGCCTCCCAGACCTCACCTTCCTCCCTGGCCCTTCTCTTCTTGACACAGTCACCCAGGGGACATCCTTCCTGCCCACCCTGTGAGGTTGCAGAGGTAGATTTGTCTAGCGTCTTCCTGGCTTTGGTGTTTGGTGCTTAGATCCTGTTTCATAGGCTCTTGGGATACAAAGGGCCCCATTCTCTTGGAGGGTGGCAGGTGAGTGGCCTTGCAGTTTGTCTCTTCTCTGGCCTGGAGTGTTGGCTGGGTCCTGGGGAGCCACCATACAACTCCACTGCAAAGTGCTTCGCATAGTTTAGCTGAAAGGAAGTCCAACCAGCAAGGGGGATTCTCTCACCTACCAGAAGGGGACATTTTCCTGGAGCCCTCACAACTCCTGAGTCCTCCAGAAACTCTTTCCCAGGGAGAAGGGCCAACACTTGCTATGGAAAGACCCTTCCCATTTTGAGGCCATTAATTCAAGTGCATTTTAGCAACTTCTGCTGCAGTTCCTAATGTAAGCAAGCAAACAAGTCACTAGTTAGGTAGCAACGCTCCCAGGGCTACACATATCGATCTTCCAGGTGCTTTCCAAATTCTCCCTGTCATTCTTAGACTGCGGATTCCCAAATGCTTTCCAGGGACCAGATTGAAGGCTGAGATACTTAATTTCAAAGCCCGGACACCAAGAGCCTCTGCCATCACAGAGGCCCCAGGTGAGAATGCTTGTGGCTGCCTGAGGGTCCAGCACTTTGTCTGGAGCCACGTCCAGCTCGCTGACATTTCTTTCTTCTGTGGGTATGCGTGTTCCCAGCATTGTGGACAGGTCCTATAGTTCTGCTAACTTTTATATGTACACTGCTTGTTCTCACTTAGAAAGAAATCTTTGCTCTCGTTTAGACTGACTTAGGGGACTGGGTGGAACATCGATGGAGTCGGACTGCATACGGAGACTGGGGATCATCTGGGCAAATGAAAGATGCCCAGCCTTCTTCTGCTCCCGAGAAATCAGGATGTACCCCTCACATTTGAGAGGGTGAAGTCCCTCTGAGATCAAGGTCAATGCACTGCTCATGTCTGACAGGTGCCTTGGTGCCATGTGTGACACCCATGAGCACAGTCACTCACAATTCCCATTCAGAGTCCCAGCTCTGCTAGCCGTGACTATTAAATACGATGGCCACAGACCTATGTGGTATGATTAAGCCTCTGTACCACTCTCCAGAATAATATTTTTAAAGGCATAAAATTAAATACTCATGAATTTGATGGAAACCAATTTTATTGAAATACAGTGATGAAAATATTGTTAAAAGCAGGTCTGTGATAATGATTATATATATGTATTTTTATAGGGGTTTTTCTGGTTTTTTGTTTTTGTTTTTGTTTTTTAAAGAGAGAAGGATAGTGTGAGATACAGCAAGAGAGAGAGAGAGAGAGAGAATCAGTTTTTATTGAGTTTTTCACGTGACTTTCGTTGCTCTGTCACTTAGTTGTGTACGTGGGAGCTGGGGTTTGAATGTGTGTACTTGCGCATGCCGGGCAAGCGCTGTAACCACCGAGCCACCACTCCAGCCCTGATTATTTGTATTTTTGAAGTCACATTAAGTGGCAAGCATATTAAAATAATTTTGAAATAGTGATGGGTATAAATAGTATCTCAAGATATCTGCAGCAACAGGAACATGACTTACATGTCAATGATTTTGATTGGTGACATGAGCAAGGGGACTACAACTACTACCATGAATTGTATCTTTCATTTGTAATCAAATTCAAAATTTCAGTTAGAGGTTAGTGAAAATAAAGGTGTGTTTTCCAGCTATCTAAATTCAGGGACCCTGGTTTCTGCAGGCTTGTCATAAGGGGTGGCATTAACTTGCAGGGAGAGCAGAATTCAAGTTCCATCCCACCACCGGCTGGCTGTGAGTCCAGGAAAGTGACAGCCTCCCTGGTCTCAGTTTACTTGTTCGTAAATGGAGACAGCAACATCAACTACCTAACAGAGTTGCTGTAAGGTGCCCAGGGGTGGCAGAACACACTGCTAGCAGGAAAAGAGCCACACGAACATCCTTTGCTCTTAATTACAAAGGAGATTTTGAACTCTGAGTTTTGAGAAAGACTAAAAGTTTAATCAGTTCTTTTAAATGTATCGCCCTCCAATTTTCTGCCAAAGAGGTTTGAGTTCATTACCAATATCTTCTTTTCTCTCCCCCTAAACCTATCATTTAGGCACACAATGGATTCCAGGAAAGCGCACTCCCACCACAATTAAAAAAAAAAAAATCTTCGAGGGAGTTGTATAATTCTTGGCACGGAAAAGAGACGTTGTGCTTAATTGCCGGTCTCAGGCAAGGTTTTGACAGACACAGTACCTGCCTCAACATTGCTACTAACCAAAAGTCGCGGGTTAAACATGTTTTCTTAAATAGTGACTGATAAGTTGTTATCTTCCAGCTTCCCCTGCTAATTAGACATCATGAGTCAAAGTTAATTTGGTGGAAAACATTTCTCAACTTAATGACATTTATGGGCAATTAGGCACGTTGGGGAAGGGCACACACATTTACATGTCAGCCTATTTCCAGGGCTTAACAAGAATCTCCTCTTTCCCGGTTGGAGACTTGTCATTCTCCGAGGAATATGTTCGATACAGACACCACGGGCCTCCTTGTTATGCCAGGAACCCGCAACTGTTTGCACGAAGCAAGCTACAGCACGTAATGAGGTGCAGCCGAAGATAAAATTAGGCTCCATGAGGGCTTTTGTGTCATTTAGACCAGTGTCTCTGGGCAAGAAGTCCAGAGCATCGTCCAGAGTAAAAATCACAGCCAGAGACTCCCGTGAATGATCAATGCGTGCCAAACACATACTTCTCAGTCACAAATGACTTCTGTGAAAAATGGTCTAAAAGCTAGCATTCCTAACTTACAAGACTATGCACCTTGGAGACCTGCAAAATATTCTCAGTGTATCATCTTTTCATAATGAATCCACATATCCTCTTTTTTTTTAAAGAGAGAGGGACAGTGAGAGAGAGAGAGAATCAATTTTATTGAGTTTTTCACATGGCTTTTGTTGCTCCAACACTCTGTTGCGTACGGGGTGCTGGGGTTGGAACCCATGTCCTCGCACATGCCAGGCAAGCATTGAAACTGCTGAGCCACCACTCAGCCCTGGACACATTGTTTCTGGCATTCATCACATGGAAGTCCTTGGAGGTCATGAAGAGGCAAGAGCATAGACACCTTGGACTTCAGTCCTAGCTCAGCATCTCGGGAACACCCTGCCTGCCCCACTGTCTTAGCCAGCACCCAATTCTGGCTAAGCAATTCTTTTTTTCTTTTTTTATTAGATGGATGTAGAGGTACAATTGAGGGGGAAACATTATCAAACATTCAAGAACCATTGTGTATATACTTAGTTATCCAGGGCTAATGCCATATCATGGATGCCCAGCTTGGGTTCCCCCTGTTGCTGTTTCCCCCAGAAGAACTCCTGAGTTAAATGGACATCTTGTGGAGGTCAGAGATCTCCTTCTGAGATGATTCCCCCATATTCCCTTTCTCCAGTCTCCTAGGAGTTCTTCCTACACCCTCCCCCCTCTCCGTCCCCCTCCCTACACCTCCAAGTATCCTAGGGAGTCATCTCCCTGTTGCGTTGAGAATCATAGTTTGAAGTTATTGTTAGCTTGGCTAAGCAATTCTTTACTCTCTGCTTGTTTCTTTCTCCTCTCTTGGACTTGCTTTAACCAAACTCACTTGAGCTTTCTAGTCTCTATCCTTTGGAAGGGGACAATTGCATTTATGTGTATTTATATGTGTATGCATGCACGAATGCGTGTGCACGCGCACACACACACACACACACACACACACACACTCACACACTAGATGGCAGCGATTCTTCCCCTTTCTCCTCTGCCAGGATGGTTTATGGCCACAAAGAATTAAGAGTGAAACAGAATGTCCCATTTCAGCAACTGCATAGTAAGGCAGGGGGCTATATCAGGACTTACCATTAACCAAATCCCCAAGACAGGAAGCAGGGCCAAGCATCCCCCAAAGGACACGGTGAATTCACAGCTCCACAAAATCAGTACTTTGAGACATGCCTGGACGTCTTAAGATTTGTGCAATTCTCATGCATCACTTAAATATCTTAAAATTTTATTTTGCTCAATGTACAACTTGGATACATAGGTTTTTTTGTCATTTTCTAGGTGGGTTGGATGGTAGAAGATATAACAACAAAATGATATGTTTACAAAATCAATACTGTATAATTTATTTTTTTTAAGGGGGGCGGCTGGAGCGGTGGTGGCTCAGTGGTTATGGTGCTTGCTCGGCATGCACAAGTACACAGGTTCAAATCCCAGCAACCCACGTACACAACTAAGTGTTAGAGCAACTAAAGCCATGTGAAAAACTCAATAAAAATTGATTCTCTCTGTCTCTCTCTCTCATTGTCCTTCTCTCTTTAAAAAAATAAAGAGAGAGAGGGACAGTGAGAGAGAGAGAATCAATTTTATTTAGTTTTTCATCTGACTTTTCACTGCTCTAACACTTAGTTGTGTATGTGGTGGTGGGGTTTGAACCAGGGTCCTTGCACATGCCAGACGAGCACCAAAACCACTGAGCCATCTCTCCAGCCCCATACTGCATAATTTAGATATTATGAATAGCTGTTGCCTAAGGAAAAAAAAAGCTGAATTTTATGACAATTTGTTCTTTATAAATATTATCATAAATAATATATGTGAATATCTATCATAAATAATAAATAAACACGAAATTAAGAGGATTGCACAGAACAAAGATTAAAGATCCTAAAATCAGTAAAATAACTCACTCCCTTTGCATAAAACTTTCCAGGAGATTTTTCCAGTATGATTTTCTAATTGCTTCAGTAACAATGATGACCCGAATGTCCCCCCAAACTAGTACAATGATGGGATCTGCCTCATCTGAAAAGTCCACTCAGAAGCCCCGAGGAAGGTTGGAGACCTGTTCTCAGAGACCTAGTGACCGAGTGTTAGAGGAGTGGGGAGTTTGTGCATGCAAACTGCTTCCAACAGTGTCTGGCTCATCAGCAAAGCAGTAGTTACAGTGACAGTAAGGCTGACTCTTTAGAGGTGTGAATCGTGAACTCCTAGGAGCTGGCAGTTACACTGATTATCCAGGGAACTGTCTCTGGATCAGGGAGCTGGCTAGCTCTTGGCTTTCACAAAGGTCACTTAACTGCCTCAAGCTTCCTTCTGTCTGCAAAATGGAGCAGATGCTATCTCCTTGCAGAGTTGTTATGAGAAGCAACCGGACTACACATACCGGATGCTGGGATGTTGTCACTGTGGATGTCCTTGGAGCAGGTGGCCAAGGGAGATGTGAAGCTTCAACTTGGGCTCTTCCTTTTGATTGGGCTGTGGCCTCCATCTGGGCACTGGCCCTGAGCACATGCTGTCCTCCTGGCCTTTCTCACTCCACCCCCCTCCGTGACAATATGCGAACTGGTGTCTTCTCTATAGGGTCCCGCTTCCTGCCAGGGGACAGCAAGAGAATCCAGCCACACTCTGTGCTAATGGGGATTAGGATTCTCCCTCTAGGCTGACACATGACTTTTACAGAGGGCTTCTCTGGACATGATAATTTTTGCCAGAGAAATGGACTGAATTTGGGGCAGTGGGAGGGACCTTTTTAATATGTCCTCACAAACTCTATCAGCAGTTCTCTATTCGCCTCTATGTAAAAAGTCACCTCAAACTCTTCCCAACTATCCATCCCATTCCCATATTATATAAAACTCAGCAACCTTTCCCTTGTAGGAGGCATAATGAATCTATTATGTACAGATCACTGTAAAATCATGATAACTATCATTTATTAAGCATCTACTCTGCCTGCAAGCTTTATGCATTTTCATTCATTTAATTTCACAACCATCACCCTCCCTACCTTGCAGATAAGGAGACAAACTTGGGTTTTTTTTTTTAAATTGTGGTAAAATACATCTAACATAAAATCTATCGTCTCAGCCTTTCTGAAGTGCACAGTTCAATGGTTCCGGTTCAATGCGCATTCACAGAGGTGTGCAATGTCACCAGCACTCACCTCCAGAATGCTTCTCATGTTGCCAAACTAAAGCTTGGCACCTATTCAATGTATCTCCCCGCGCTCCCCCCGCCCCGCAGCCACCACGTACGTGGACTCCCCTGGTACCTGTCTTTTCATGCTTGGCTTACTTCACTTTGTAGGGTGTGGCAGAATCCCCTTCCATTTTACTGCTTGATAACCATCACCAACGTGGCACATTTTGTTGGTCCACTCATCTCTTGGTGGACTCTTTGGCCGTTGTGAATAAAGCAACTTTACAGTGAAGACATGTGGAAAACATCACCTTCCTCATTTGAGTTACGTTAAAATCATCAGTACTGGCGAAAGTTAAAATCATGCACCTCTTGACCAGATACAATACGAACCCAATATCACGTCTGGGATGCTGTTCCTGCCAAAGGAGTGTAGCTTGAATCTGATAACAAAGCATTAGTGGAAAACCCTCTCTAGGGAACATTCTACAGAACAGTTGTCCTTGAATTAAGTATCAAGGTTGTGGGGTTGGGGATTTAGCTCAGTGGCATAGCGCTTGCCTAGCATGCGCAAGGCCCCGAGTTCAGTCCTCAGCCCTGAAAAAAAATAGTATCAAGGTTGTGAAACTGTTTTGGATTGGAGGAGAATAAAGAGGTGACAATTAAGAATGACAAGTAGTCCTGGATTGGTCCTTTTGCAGAAAAAGAGCATTATCAAAGCAAACTGGGGACATTTGGACAGTGTTTGCAGGTTAGATGACCGTATGCTTCAGCACTGAACTCTTCATTTTGATGGTCTTGTTTTGATGGTGACAAAGGGTGTCTTGATTCATAGAAAATAGATACTGAAGTACTTTTTTTTTTTGAAAGAGGGACAGTGAGAGAAACAGAGAAAGAGAGAAACACCTTTATTTAGTTTTTCACATGGCCTTAGTTGCTCCAACACTCAGTTATATATGTGGTGCTGGGGTTTAAACCTGGGTCCTTGTGCTTGCAAGGCAAGCGCCAAAACCGCTGAGCCCCTAAAGTACTTTAAAGTGATGGGATATCATGTTGACAACTTTCCTCTTGAATGAAATAAGAAAAAAAAAGGTTTTCATGTTAGTCTTGCAACCTTTCTATAATTTTGAAATGATTTAAAAGATAAAGGGGGAATATCTTGTGAAAAAAATTAACAAGTTACTGTGTCACTTCAGAATCTAAACCCTATTCACCAATGAGTCAAAGTGATGTCCCGGGAGAATGTGATAATCCAGAGAGCTCCTGTTGGGTGATGAAGGGCAGGCTTCCTTTGCCTCATTTCCAAGGGTCAGGCACTTTTTTATTTTTATTTTTTTAAAAGAGAGAAAGACATTGGGAAGCTGAATGTTAGGTGGCTAAGCTAATAATAACCTCAAATTGTATGATTCTTAACGCAACAGAGGGATGATTGCCTAGGATACCTGGAGGCGTAGGGTGGGGGACAGGGAGGGGGGAGGGCTTAGGAAGAATATCTAGGAGACTGGAGGTTGGGAATGTGGGGGAATCATCTCAGAAGGCGATCTCTGACCTCCACGAGATATCTATTTAACTCAGGGGTTCTTCTGGGGGAAACATGAACATGGGGAACCCAAGCGGGGCATCCATAACATGGCATTAGCCTTGGATAACTAAGTATATATACATTTGTTCTTGATTGTTTGACAAAATTTCCCCCTCAATTATAACTCCATATTCATCTAATAAAAATAAATAAATAAAAGAGAGAAAGACAGAATCAGTTTTTATTTTTTATCTGTTTTTGTATGTTTGTTTGTTTGTTTTCCTGACTCTTAGTTGTGTATGTAGTGCTGGGATTTAAACTTGGATCCTCACACATGCAAGGCAAGTACTCCATCGCTGACCCACCTCTCCAACCCTTTTACAACACGGGGTGTCGTTTTACTTCTGCCTCTTAAGTGCATGGGCATAAATTTCTCCCAAGAGTCTAGAACTGCCATTATGTCCACACATTTTGGAGGAACAGGAGCAAGTGGCTGGAGACGCCGCTCCTACATCCCTACCTGCCTGCAAGCTTGAATGTGCTGGAAAACACCACTCAGAGTGGAGGCAACAGGCAACGTGTGGGTTACGGGTATTTTGTGCGTATTAGTAGGTGACAACATGACTATTTGGTTATGGAAGGTAGCTTCAGCTCATCCTGGACCCTGAGTCAGCTACTGGGATTGTGCATTTGTTTGAGAAGTGGGAGTGTGGCTGGAAGAGGGGGCAGAGTGTTACAAAAGATTTACAGAGCAAGAAGAGGAAATTACACTTGATGGATCAGGCATGGGAAGTCACCACTGAACCCTGAATAGGGTTCAATATATTGACAATGGCATTGGGTGAGATTACGAAGCCTGGCTCAGAGCAGTCAGCCAGGCTAATGCCATTTTCTGAATGAGGGAAGCAGTTATTTCAAAATTCTTTTGATGCACACATTTAGATTCAGAATTAATAAATTAATTAATGCATTTGGTTGTAAGAATTAAATGACTTAACATGGGAAAATCAGAGTATGGTTTTTGGGAACAATAAATGTCAGACACATCGAAACACATGGTAACATTGCAAAGTGCAAAATGAAAGCCGGGTATATGAGAAGTAGCTTCCCTAAAATACCTAAAAACCTTAGTGAAGCCGGGTATGGTGGTGGAAGCCTGTAATCCCACCAACTGGGGAGGCACAGCCAGGAGGATTGCAAGTTCAAGGCCAGCCTAGGCAATTTAGTGAGATGCTCTCTTAAAATAAAATAATATGAATGAATGAGTGAATGAATAATTAGGGCTGGAGATGTAGTTCAGTGATAGCCCCTAGGTTCAATCATCAATACCAAAAACAAAACAACAAAAACTTTAGTGAACCCCACTAGTTAGAAATCCCAGAATCCAAAGACATGGCATTGGCCATCTTTCTCCACCATCTCTGGTGTTGTGACCTTTTTATTTGCAATGATGCTGTCCCTCTAAGGAATTTCATGGTTCTTTGCAAACTTTAAATTACCCAAGGGAAATGAATCCTCACAAGCAAGAAAGCAAATAAAGCGTCTCAACCAAAATAAGCTCCCTCCACCTCCGGGTCTGCCTCCCTCTGCGCTGACCCCCTCACCTAAAATAACTGGGGCCCAGCCGTTTCCACCAGCGCCTCCAGCCAGGACCCCACTCCTGCCATCAGCTGACCCCTCACGTTTGCTAAAGAGCCCCGTGCGCGTTAATCTGGAGGACTTCTTCGGAGAATTGCGGAAAAGTGTTTGAAAAGTCTACTACCTCTTGGGTTTTTAATGACTGCCCTGTGACACCCACCACTTAGAATTCAAGTCCATTTGGCGCGCGTGGAGCGCACGTTCTCCTCCCGCCAAGTCTGATTTTGATGAAGGCTAGGGTCTGCTTTGGATCTGCTAGGATCACACACTGTATTTGTGGTTGTTGGTCTCCCGGGAGACGCAGCTCCCCCGAGGATCAAACTCCCGCAGGTGAATTTACCTTTGCAGAGCCGGAGTTCAAGACAGAGAGACAGCCAGGATCTTTGACGTGCAAACCCGGTGTGGTTCAAAATTCTAGCGACAGAGGCGAAAGCCCAGTGTCACAGTTTCCAGGTTGCGGTTGGCTAGGGAGGAGCCCCAGGACCCTCTGGGTTTATCACCCGCCCGCCAGTAAGGGGCGCTGTTGATTGACAGACCGTGGCTGGAGGACGGGGAAAGAAGTGACCAGCGGATGCTGTTCCTGCTCCTGGTTCCTTAGGAGCTTCGCTCTTTGGGGGACAAGCTGATGAGAACCCGGAAAACTAGAACAAGTGGCTTCAACCTCACTCCGCTGTGCAGTCTCTGAACAGAAACCCATCCCGAGGGCAAGGGTCCCAGCCCAAAGCACACTGCCCCCTGTCCAGCCACCTCTTCCTCCCCACCAACGCAGAGGGCTCCCGCTGCCACAAAAAGGGTTGCTGTGGTGGGATCCTGGCTGTCCATCGCAGCTTGCTGGTTTCATTTCCCTTCACTGCAGCTTTTGCATTTTTTTTATCTCTGACAATAACTGTAGCCGGATTCCACCTTTTTTCTTTTTTTTTTTTTTTTGCAGTTAATTGTCATTACTGCCTTGCACTGAAATCTACCCAGCACTGCACCTGACAGACGGCTAAAGTAGTCCACTGTAGTCCACTGTAGTCAGGTTGCATGTGGGAGGAGGGGTAAGGGTGAGGAGAGAAAATAATCTGAAGATGTCATTGCATGTTTATCTCTCTTATGATGGGACCTACTTGCAAAAGGGTCCTAGAGATTACTTATAGCCTGTTTTAAAAACTCCCCTGGTCTCATTTAGGTTTTCGTTTGTTTTTGTTTTCTGTTTTTTTTTTTTAAGAGAGAGGGACAATGAGAGAGAGAGAGAAAGAGAGAGAATCAATTTTATTTAGTTTTTCTTGTGGCTTTTGCTGCTCTGACTCTTTGTTGTGCATGCAGTGCTGGAGTTCGAATTTGCATACTAGCACTATACTATGCAAGCACCATAACCACTGAGCCACCACTCCAGCCCAAGTTTGAGTTTTAAAGGTAACTTGATTCCTCATGCTAAGATGGGGCTATGCCAGGAGGCAGGAGCCTCAGGCCTGGGCCTGTGTTCTCGAAGGATCCTTTGGGACACCCTCAAGAAAGGGCTATAGAAGTGCAAATTATGAATAGACATTATTCCAGTGATGTTCATTTAAAACCCCATTGGCAGCAGATGAAACAGTGGGGGCCGCCTGTATTTGCTTGGGTTTCTCCCATTCAACAGAGGACCACACCAAACATTAGATGTTAGAAAACTCAGAATATTTACATTTTTTTATTTTTATGGGTCAAGTGAGGGAATCCTGGTTTTGAGGGAAAGGTGAACTTTTTTTGAGCTGGTGGGGACCAAGCTAAAGGAAAACCCGTCCCATTTTCTTTTTCTTTTTTTTTTATTTTTGAGGTTATATTTAAAGATAAAAGTGCCCTATTAATATGCAGATTTGGATATCTGTTTGCAAAGAACTAAGTTATTTCTGATGCTGTATGGGAATCTTTTTTTGTATTTGTATCTTTGGTGGGGAAGGTCCAGCTGCCTCTTCTGAGATTGCCCATAACTCTTCAGATGTCAACAAATCATTGAAAGGTGTCAGAATGAGGGAAATGAAAGATAATTATTCCAGCCATGGAGAGCTACTTTGAAAGTGAATAGAATCTGTCAGATCGTCTTTTGAACGCAGCAGTGGGCTGCTTGTCTTGGACATATTAAATGGATATATCTAGAGCCCAGTGCAGTTGTTTGAGATGGCAGTAATCAGCTTAAGTTAGTTTCAGTGGGGAGAAAAAAGGCACTAGAAACGGGGCAATTACTGAGTTGTTGTGGAGCAGCCGCCCTGATATGGTGACGCAGGGATTGCTATTCAGCTCTTTAAAAAAAAAATGGAATCTTACATTCTTCGTCAATGAATAAAGAGCAAAGTCCGTAAAGACCTGGTAATTTCCAGATGGGATGGGATGTGGTGGCAGGGGAGTCTTTGAAGGGATCCTGTGGTCTGGGTGGGTGCACAGGTCACACTTGGGACAGGGGACTATTAAACTATTAAGTGAGCTTCAAGGAATTCTACCAGCACCAAAGGACAGGAGAACTTCTGATTGGATGAGGTGGGTATGATGGGCTTATGCCAGAAATGCAGCCCCATCCAACCTGCTGCAGGTCTGGAGGTGGTAAGGCCACAAGGACGCAGTTTTGGATACAAATGTTCAGCTTTATATAGGAGCCAGGGTGGTTCCTGTTTCTCCTCCTGCAAAGTTGGATCCTGGGGAACTGGAATTCACCGGTTTGTGGAAGAAACGTCAGATTTGGTAAAGGGAGGGCCAGGAGTCAGTCTCTTTTCTCCTAGATTTCACACCCCCACCTCCGGTGGTCTCTAGGATCAAGGCTGCACATGTAGCTTCCACACTGGACAACTGTGAAAGGAACTTGGCCCTGACACCCTATGGCTCTGTAACTAGTATATCTGTCATCATTGAGCGTCTATGTTAAGTGAATCTGTGAGATCCATCCCAGTTTGTTCCTGGGTGGGCATTTCATCGTTTGCTAATATAGTGGGAGTCTGCAGGCCTGGACTGGCTCTAGGAGAACAGGGCAAAGCTTGTGCTTCAGGTCCTAGGTACTTGGGGCAGCTGGCTGGGTGGCTTTGTACTCTGTGACTTGGGTCTCAGTGGCTCCTGACTGCCATGAAGATCCTTGTCTGCCACCAAAGCAAAAAAGCAAGAAAGAGCTGCCTGGCCAGCCCCCTTCTCCCCGCTTTTTTTTAACACAGAGGGACAGAGGGAGGGAGAATCAATTTTATTTAGTTTTTCATGTGACTTTCGTTGCTTCCTTGTGTACATGGTGCTGGGGTTCGAACCTGGGTCCTCACACAGGCCAGTCAAGTGCCGTAACCAATGAGACACCACTCATTGGGAGGAGCCCAGCTCTCCTTTCTTATTTGAGAAAATTCAAACAGGAAGGAGCCTTCTTACTTTAGGTGGACCGGTGCTCAGTTCTGGTGAGGTCCCAAGGCCTGGTTGTGTCTGAGGTCAGGTACTGAGTGTCCCCTCCTGTACTTCCTGGCCCTCTCCCTAGAGCCTGATATTTTTATGTGTAGAAAGCCTGCCCTAAACTATTCAAGACAAGAGACCCTGCCGCTTTGCTGTGTTTCTGCAGAAACTCATACCACCCCTGTTAGTTTGGCCAGGAACTGTCAACCTCTTGTCATCCCTGGTGACTGCTGCTGGAGGCAGAAGCAGCTTCTTAGAATCCAAAGGTCAGGGCAGGAGGTTTAACCTATTTCCCCTGCTCTAGCAACCCAGATTGCTTTTCCTTCTAAGCTGGGTGGAGCAGGATAAAATTCTTCTGATTTAACACCTGTGGATTCAGAATTAATTCTTCCATATACTTTTTTTTCTTCTAATGCTGGGGTTGGAACCCAAGGCCTCTTGCATGCTAGACAAGTGCACTGCTACTGGATGACATCCTTAGCCCCTTCACCTCCCTATTGTAAGCTGTCAACCAGCCCTGACATGTTGTTCCCACCCCACTAGATGTGGGATATGATTGCTCGGCTCATTGACCCATCCTTTCCTCACTAGGAGTGTCTGTCCCTACAGGGCTCAGGTTTCAGAAGGCCTTCCAAAGGGGCTTCTACCCAGTCTTGGGAAGGTGAGGAAGCCCTGGTCATTTCTGCACCATGTCTTTTGTTTTCCTTGGCTAAGGATGACATCATTTGAATGAGTGACTCTCTTGATGGCAGCGTCATCAGGGTATTGGGCTTTACTCTGAGCACTGAGAACCTCAGGTTTCATTTGGCCTGGCCCCGGTTAGCAGACAAGCTTTTGCATTTGGGCAAGGCATTTGGCCAGAAAGGCTTTAGGGACACTCTGAATAAGAACGACCCCTCGTTTGCATGGCCAGAAGTTGTTCATTCTGTGCAAAGTGCCACTCAGCTATAAGTTTCAGATCCATAGAAATGTAGCTGGAAACAAGGATGTGGGCTAGACTGCCCCTGGGGCCACCATGTTCAAGGCACAGAGGACAGGATCTTGAGGGAGAGTGTCTGCTTGGGTCACTCCTCTCTGCTTTAAGACCAGGGAGGAGTTGATGTCTTTCATAGAAGTGGGGACACATAAAGGGCCCTGGCCATCTCTGTTGCTCTGGAGTTATCATTTCACTGGTGGATCATATGTGTCTTCAATGTTTCTTATTTATTGAGGAATTTTATTTTTGTAGTTGTGTAAAACTGGGGTTTTTTTCTTTTCTTTGCTTTTCCCTTCCTCCTCCTCCTCCTCCTCCTTTTCTTCCACTTCTTCTTCTTCTTTTTTGTTAAAACTTTTATCTACTAGCCAGGTGCACAAAAATCAAGGAACTAGGAATTAAATCAGCTACCACACAAAGGCTAGAAGATAAATTAGGATCAACACTCCAGAATATGGGAGTAGGCAAGACCTTCCTCAATAAAATCCCTAAAGTGAAAGAATTAAAGTAAAAAAAATCAATGTGGGATGCTATTAAATTAAAAAGCTTTTGCTCAGCCAAGCAGTTGCTCAAAACTGTCAAGGAAGAACCCACAGCACGGGGGATAACCATGGCATGTGATTCCTCCAACAAGGTACTAATATCCAAAATTTACAAAGAACGCAAAAAACTGGATATGAAAAAACACACAATCCAGTCAATAAATGTTCCAGAGAACTAAACAGAAATTTCTCAACAGAGGAAATTGAGCAAGCCAGTTAATACATGAGAAACTGTTTGAAATCACTAATAATCTGAGAAATACAAATCAAAACTACGTTAAGATTTCACTTCACTCCAGGCAGATGGGCAAAGATAAAAATACAAACGGTAACAAATGCTGGAGGCAGTGTGGGGAGATAGGAACACTAGTACACTCTTGGTGGAACTGCAGACTGGTCCAGCCACTCTGGAAAGCAGAATGGAGACTCCTCAAAAAATTAGGGTTGGATCCACCACACGATCCAGCTATGCCTTTTCTGGACATTTCCCAGAGGAGTCAGAACCATCACATTACAGCAACACAGCAATATCCATGTTCATAGCAGCTCAATTTACAATACTAAACTATAGAACCAACCCAGATGCCCCTCACTGGATGAATGGATCCAAAAGCTCTGGTATATATACACATACACATTGGAGTTCTACTCAGCTATTAGAAACAACGATATTGTGGTCTTTGAAGGTAAATGGATGGCAATGGAAGAAATCACGCTGAGCGAAGTTAGCCAAACCCAGAGAGTCAAGGGCCAAATGTTTTCCCTCATTTGAGGAGGTTAGAGCTAAACCCAGGCTTGGGTAAAAAGGTAGTCAAACTCATATATTCAACCCACCAAGGGCATAGTGACACATAATCTAGGGGAACGATAGACATGTAGAGGGAAGGAGAGAAGCAGGAGGGAGAAGAGAGAGAGATGGAAGATAGGGAGGGCTCTAGGGAGACGATCAACAATGTAACATACTCCTTAACCCCCTCAGAAGTCAAATAATATTTATGCAATCATTTAATTCAGAAAAATTCACAATCATATGTTTAGATACATGTACATATACAGAAATATATATATATGTATATGGACATTTTTTAAATCTCTTATAGGTGCATAATATAGAAGAATCAAGGGCTGGAGTGGTGGCTCAGCAGTTACAGCACTTGCTCAGCATGCGCAAGTACGCGAGCTCAAACCCCAGCACCACGTACACAACAAAGTCTCGGAGCAATGAAAATCACGTGAAAAACTAAATAAAATTGATTCTCTCTTTCTTTCTCTCTCTCACTGTCCTTCCCTCTCTTTTAAAAAAAAAGAATCAAGAGGCTGGGGTGTGGGTGATGTGGAGGTAACTATGGTTTAGGATCAAAAGCAAATGATACTGTTACTTTATATGCATTTATTATTGTACAACTCAACTCCTAAATAAAAAAAATTTTAAAAACTTTACTAGTGGGTGCAGTGGCACACACCCATAATCCCAGCCACTTGGGAGGCTGAGGCAGGAGAATTGCAAGTTCAAAGCCAGTCTCAGCAACTTAGTGAGCCCTGAGCAACTTAGTGAGATGCTGTCTCAAAATAAAAAATAAAAAGGGCTGGGGATGTGGCTCAGTGGTTAAACGTCCCTGGGTTCAATCCTTAGTACCAGACAATAAACAAACAAACAAACTTTATCTACTATCTGGTCCTTAAGGAGAAATGGTTTCCAAAATGGCACATGGGAGTGAGAAGGAAAAAGTGAGATCAACACAAAAGTGTTCAAGAACAGACAAGGAAGGCGGACCCTGGGGTCTGAGAAGCTGGTTTCCAATCCCACCCTCACTTTTCTAGCTTTGTGACCTTGGGTGAGTCAATTAGCTTCTCTGAGTTACAGTCCCCTTCCCTATAGAACAGAGATAATAAGAAAGGATTTGCCTTGTATATTATCCAAAATAGCACAAAAACGTTAACAGTGATAGGCAGATTAAAGCATTTGTATTAATAATAAAGATAGGACAAACAGATAAAAATGGATAGTTGGGTCATCCTTGCTTATGGTTGCATTTGTTGATAAAACAGCTGAGAAAAAGCATCACAAACACCATTGTATTTTAATCACTGAAAATGTATCCGAGGGTTCCCTGGCCAGGTGGGTCCTCTGCACCTGTCAAGTGAGAGGACAGCCTGTGGTCAGTTCAGGGCCTCTTGGAGCAGGGCTGACCAATCAGAAGTGGGAAGAGTCTCTTCTCTAGGTCTTATTGGTTACTAGAGGTGTCAGTCACGACCTGCACACACAGCCCATCATAGGCTAAATGACCATCAGCTTCATCACTTGTTAATCGTTTCTGACTAGTTCTTCTAACTTGAAAAGACCAATGGGTGGGAAGCCCTGGAGTTATAGCTCATTGGTAGAGAACTTGCCTAGGATGCTCAAAGGGGGTTTGATTCCCAACATCACAAAAATGAATAAGTCTATATACAAAGATGAGTGGGGCCCTCTCATTCTTGTGGAATTGGAAAAGAGAGAATTTGTCAAGTCAAGCAGGTGAAGCAGCTAAAAAGGCCCCTGGGGCTCAGGTTTGGTGCCCAGTGAGGGCCATGTGCAAGTTGTAGGAATGAAGCCAGGAGGATGGAGTGGGGACCCAGTGGGAAACAGCAAAGCCAGGAGAAGCCAGCAATGGTGTCGGGTGCCTGCAGCCCTCTGCCCCTCTGCACCCTGAGAGCGAAGCCGGTTTCTATACAGGGCGCTTTCCTGTCTAAGTTCCCCCTGAAGGGGGTTGAATGATTATTCCTGATGGCTGTCAGGGCATGAAGACATGAGGCAGAAGCAGGAAGAGAGTGGGTAGGAGGTCTGATCACCAAACCCAGCTCTTGCTTTGCCACAAACAACCCAGGGGAAGCCCTGTCCACCTCCCTTTGTCCAGTCACCTGGGAGCTGTCTTGGAGCACAGCAGATGATTTTTTTTCTTTAGATCTAATGACATATCTTGGTCAAATAAGTGCCGGTCCCTGCCTCAGTATTTTGGAGGGCATCTGCCTTTGTTCCAGGTGTGTTGAACACGCAGATATGCGGAGTGCAGGCAAACAGAGAGGTACATCCAAATCCCTTGTTGGTGGAGTAACTCACAGCCCTACCTGACTGATGGCAGGTCTGCAAGTCCGTTCCCAGAAATGCACACTGCATCACGTGCTCGCTTCTGTGTGACGGACGGGCTGTGGGTGGATAAACAAATCAGTTATGATGATAATAGCTTTTATTATCATAGCAGCCAAAATAACAATGGCTAGATTCATGGTGCTTGAATTCACGACACATGCCCAGGAGATGGTGGATACTAGGCTCTGTGTCCAATGCTGTATATCGACTCTGTGAGGTAGATAATACGATTATCCCCATTTTACACAGGAGGAAACAGTCCTAGAAACACTAAGTAGCACAGTCCCCCAGTTGGTAAGTGGCCGAGGTGGTCAGAGCCAGACTCCAGGCTCTCGAGCAGTAGATTACGTGGCTTGCAGATTTGACAACAAAATATCACAAACCATTCAGACTCTGCAGATGGGACAAGTCAAATCATCCAGGTCCTTTATATTATATATATATTTTAGCCACAGATTTATTAGGCCACAGTGAGCGCCGTAGGGAAAGGGCTATTTTCTCTCTTTGGCTGTTTCTCCCTCAGCCCTTGGCATCGACCCCTTCTCACAGTGGGCATCCAGGAAGTTTTGCTGGCCAACTCTCCCCTCTCTTCTCCCTTATAAAGTTCATGTGCCCTATGCCAAGCAATATCAACAGCCTGACAACGGATGGCTACTGGGAAACGTATTTTTTTTATTTTGTATTACTTTTTAAAATATGAAATGATTACATGTGTTCAGTCTAAAAAGTGCAAACGAAACCAAAGGACATGCTGATAAAATGGAAAGTCCTTTTTTTTCATCTTCTGGATGACTTGGTGTGGGTTCTTTTAGATGATTTTATGTGTAGATAGATAATAGATGCAGAGATGATAGATACTAGTGCATGCTATACAGGTGGCTCCTCATCATTCTTTTTATTGAATGCACGGTAAGTTATTCAATCAGTCCCCTGTGGTTGGGCATTTATGTTATCTCAAATTTTTAATTTTTGCAAGTAATATTCTAATCAACACCAGTGTACATGTGTTCTTGCATACTTGAAGGACTAGCTCAGCAGGATATAGTTCCAAAAGGGGAATTTCTGGGTCAGGGGGCATAAACATTCTCTATTAATAGGCATTGCATTTAAGTTATCCCCAGTTGCTCACTTCTACAAATACTGTGATCAACTCCCTTGTACATGTGGTCTTTGGACACTTGAAGGAGTAGCTTAATAAGATTTAGTTTTAGAAGTTCGATTTCTGGGTCATTTTACATTCTTGATAGAGACTATTAAACTACTCTCTAAAATGGTTGTTCCCACCCACATCACCACAAGAGGATATAAGAACTTTTGACTCTGCCATTTCATTCCAAAAGGTAAGTCTAGGATCAATTACATTCTTACATATCCTTAGCTGAATCCCCTATTAGGTCCTAGGATCCCTCAACATTAGTTTGCCTGGTGGATTATTACCTGGGGAACAGTTTCCTTCTGAAATTAACTAGGATTCATAGAAATGATGCCACTTGTATAATAGCTTCCTCATTTAAACCTTAAAAACAAAATCAAAATATTAAAATAACCTAAGAAGACAGAGGTGGAGATTCATGCATATGTATTGAAAATTTCACATGCAAAGATATAAAATCTGGAAAGTTTTCCATATAAAACTTTCCATTAGCTTTAATAATCTGGGAACATTTTAAATTTCTACTGAAAATGTCTGCAGCAGCCACATAGATGGTTATTAAAGCTATCATGTTCTGCCAACTTGATTTACATACCTGTTACAAAGTTTGGACAGTAAAGGGTCCAGGACTCAATTTGGAGTTGGCTAAATTTGGCATTCGTGTCATAATTACAAAGAGCCCTACCCCAGGTTTTGTGTTAGGATTTTGTTCTCTAAACTGAGAAAAATCAGCTTTTATTAATTTCAACCAAACAACTGCATTTCAAAAAAAAAAAGCCGCTGTAAGTGCAAAGATTACTCTTAAATTAATTACAAGTAATTAAATCTTGGGATTGTTTGGAACTAAAGAAAATAAATCCATTTAAAATATCCAGCCATGCTTTATACCTAAGGTATGGCAATCATGAATGTGGTTTCTTATGTTTTTTTAAAAATGTTTTCTATTAAGAATAACTTAAGAACAATTTTGGCCAGCTTCATACTGCATGAAGCAAGTTCTAGCTTAGAAACAGAGGAGAGGACAAGCCAACTAGCAGGTACAATTTGAAATCCAACTTTGCCCAGTAATTTGGGTTTAGGCTAAATTTCAATGATGTTAATACATACTACTAATATCAAGGGTAACGTACATTTAAATGAGTGATTGGTTCCCAGTTAGCCACTTTCTATGAAAATTGCAGGAACTGTTGTTACTGCTGTGTGCTACCATTATGGCTACAGCTATCGTTTATTAAACCCTTACCTTGTGCCAGGCAGTATAGGAAGTGTTTATCACCCACTTCCCAAATACATAAAAGGAAAATGCCGTCTCCTTTTACAACTATGGATAGCTGCTAATCAGTAAAGTAATTTGCCTGAGATGATAAAGACAGCCAATGCTCCTATAGGAATTCAGTCTTCTTTTTATCTGTCTACAAACATGGTGGTATTTTGTTGTTGTTGTTGTTGTTATTTTGTTTCATTTTAATTTAATTACTGGGGTGGCTGATGGTGCAAAGTGATCCAATGACTTTTGCATTCTGAAAGCATTTAGAGATCTTATTTTATGAGACAGTCTACATAGACTCTTTTATGCACCGTTGTGGGTGAGGTTTCTTGCTTTAAAAAAACCAAACCAAACCATATAAACCAGAGTTGGAGTAGGTGGAACGGCTCCGCCAAGCCAGCGTTGGGGTCTGTTCATCATATCTCCATTTCTCTAACACAAATGCCTTGGTAGTAAGTGGAGACTGAATTGGGTCTTTTCCGGAGAATGACACTTCTTCCATTGAAACAGCCTCTTTCTTGGACAGTGCTGAGGAGTGTGTGTGTGTGTGCGCGTGTGTGTGGACTTGTTTGCCCTGTGAAGCGGGCATTCAGGTGGCACAAGGCTGTGAGTGACTTGTTCGGCTATTTGTGAAGAAACTGGCAAACGTGGGCCTTCTCCCTGGCAGGGAGGAGAAAGGGCTGCTTGTTTCTGAAATATCAGCGAAAAGCCTGGTGCAGGTGGGGGCTCTGTCAGTGACACGTTGTTGGAAGCCAGGCCTGCAGGTGCCGCCTCTGGAACATGGACGTGTGCTTCCTGGGTCCGGTGAGGGAGAAAGAGGAACTGCCAACCCCAAATAGAACCACACTGTTGTCCCCAGGGTGAATGAGAAAGATGTTTCAGTACTGTGGACGGATCTGGATGGTTTGCCACGGAGGACAAAAAGTCTCCTATAAAATTCCATTTACATAGTCCTATCTCACTTGGGCTTTTGGTGACCAGATTCAATTGTGCTGGTGTCCCCTGTGCAGTGTGATATCATAGCTTCAGAGGAAGGCTTTATTTAGAGGTCACACTAGTTTGTCCTGGGGATGTAGTCATTTTTTGTGTCACGGACAATGTTTTACTGTGGAGATATGAGCCAGATGGCTCAGCCACTTGCAGTCCGGAGCTAAACAGTGTCTGTATTGTTGGTGAATAAACAGAATCTATTATCCACTGCTCATGAAACTCTAGTGCCCACCACTGTTTAGAGATGAAGTATTTAATAAATTGTTAGGTCTCGCTTAAAGAATCTGTAAAACAACATCTCAGAAGGATGCAGGCCTCTGAAATATAAACCTTCATGTGTTCTTAAAAACAAGGGCTACCTTCTACCCGGCTCTCTCCCCTCCCTGCCCGCTCCAGCTCCAGGCCATTCACTTACAGTAGTGAAGGGGCTGATTTTGCTTCTTTCCCACCGCAATCCATATGCTAATATGATCTGTAATCCTTGCACTGCGCTGTGGGGGAACAACATGACACTTGTGATCAGCCTCGTCCAACTTTCTCACCCTCTCCGAACCAGGCCACCTATTTGTGAACCCCAAGTGGCACAGTGGAGCCTTACAGGATGGTGTGTGTGTGTGTGTGTGTGTGTGTGTGTGTGTGTGGCACGGAAATGCAGTTTGGGGATTTGCTTCCTCCCTCCTGCCTGAGATTATTGCTGATGCTCTGAATAGGACACTCAGCGTCTGGGGAGGTGTCCTCCTCCGTGCTGCTTGGCTCGGTGGGGGACGCTGCCCACTTACCCCAAAGGACCACAACAACAACACAGCAACCTGGAAGGGCTGCAAAATATTTGTGTCCCTTTTGAAGAATGAGTGTGGAGTGTCACTTTCTTAGCATTTGCTACTATTCGCCTCACTCTTTTTTGTATCTGGGATGCATCTTGTCCTTCTAAACGAAGCACACTTTCCCATTTAACTTCGCCCAGCTGTGGCTGCGTCTATTGCAATGTCAGAAATATTCGTTTCCTGCTTTAATTGCAGCCAAAGCCAACCTTGACTGGCAAGGAGAAAGCCACTGACAGGTTTGGGCTGTGTCCAGACCTCCTCAGACTTTCTGTCAGCCAACTGTTTGACAGTCTATGCAAATGCATGCAAATGCAGGGACACTAGCCCAACACCTGCAGAAAGTGACCATCCCCACTCAGGCTTGGCCTCCCCTGGAACTGGGGGTTTTGAAATGCTGCTTGGTTGCTTTCTGTCAGTTTATTATGCATTTGTCAGCAGAACGTTGGACTGATAAAAACACTCCTCTTTGTCCTGAAGAGTCACAGAGCTCCATGTGGAGCCGCAAGTGCCAGGGATAGTGGGATGGCTTCTGGCCAGCTCTTGTGAATCCTCCCCTCTGTCCCCAGGACCCGAGTGGCAGTCTCCGAAATCTTGTGGGCTTGCCCACATGGAGGAAGGCCTTCTGTTTCCCTGGGTGTAAAGACATAATGTTGGTGGTAGGGCAGCAGAGCGAAAGGCCGGCTCTCTCTGGCAGCTGGAACTTGGTGACTTTGAGGAATAATGTGTCCTGGATTTTAAAAAGCCAAAAGGCAGTATGCCTGGGCTGTCAGAATTGGGAAGGGGGAGAGGGCCTGCCACCTCGAGTGGGAATCGGAGGCCCGGCCTCACACACCACCTCCAGACTGTGGGAAGACAGCCAGGTGGTGGGCTCTTGATGCCACTTGCTGCCCGGCCATTCCGGCTCCCATCTGCTCGGGCCCTCACTGGCCTCTCGCATCCTCTCTCTAAGAGACGCTGGGAGCAGCGAGTCAGCTGTTACTTCCAAGTTCTGTTTGAGAGCATGTAGCTTTGAGTTTGGCCTTTCTGAAGGTAAGGCAGGTGGCCTACCCATCATGGCCCACAGCTGAGGACTGGTGGACGAGGTCTGGATTCGAGGGCCTCCCTGCAGCTGGCGAGTAAGGCAAGGATACTGTGGACCAACAGCCTGTGGGGGCCTTAAACATCCCCACCAAACTGGAGAAGCTTTCTGTGCTTTTGTGTGGCTGCATTTGGTTCTCCAGAACAAGGAGTCATTTGGGGAATGATTTTGCCAAACAGAACCTTAATCCACTACCCTCTGTATAGATGGGTTGTGAGGACCTTGAAGTGCAGGTGTTTCCTTGGGCAGTTTTGGATCACAGCGTCCTGGGCACAGATCTAAACCAGCTATGGCAACATCTGGGGATTAAGCGGGCGTTGCTTGTAAGGTCTGTTTAGGGCCTGTGTGTCACTCAGTGATAGAGCACTTGCCCAGCACATGGCCGGTTCTGGATTCCACCCACAAAAAAAGAAAAACCAATTTAACTAATGTCAGTGTAGTTTATTGGTCTAAGTAATTTTATTTCAAAATAGGTTTTTTTTTTTCCTAAAGATCATTTTGCTACGCACAAAACTTAATTTGCCCTCTCTTTCTTATATTTTAAGAAAAGTGAAAAATCACAGTGTAGACTCTTAAGGTTTGGCCATCCGCTCTTGTCCCTCTTTAGAAGGAAAAGGTGTATCTCTGAGCTTCTCCAAAGCTGCCACTCTGGGGCCTGGTGGGAAATCTGAGTATGTGGCTTCACCGCAGGCACAAAGGTTCTCTGCTGAGACTGAGTGTGTGCAAGCACTCCTTGGACAGCCCTGCCACTGGACACACTATCACTGGAAGCCTGGGCTTCGTAACCTTGAGAGCATGACAGGGCCAAGTGCTCATAGAATCAGCAGGTTTTTAAAACAGTCATTGATCATGAGTTAAGTTCAGAGACGTACATAAGGTGCCTGCTAAGTAACTAGGGATGGGTGTCTGCCATTATCGAGAAACTGAGGCGTGAAGTCATCGATAAGAACTCACACAGGGTTGTACAGTACATAAGCTCATTGTTAGCAACAGGACACCTGAGTGCAGTTCCCAGCCTGGCCCACATGCCTCCTGTTAATGAATCAGAGGGACAAAGCAATAAGGAAAAGCTCTCAGACCAGATAGCCACAGAGAAGGGTGCTGTCTGCATATGCATAAAGGTGATTGAATTAGAAATATAGGAGGCTTCCAAAAGAGATGGAGGTAGGGACAGGGTCCTCAGTGCCTCTGAATATCCATGAGACTGATATTGTTCATGGTTGTCATAACATCAGCAAGGGACGAAAGCGGGAATGTCGCCAGCCACAGTTGTGGGTGAATTCCCCAGCCCCACTGCCTTGCATAAAGGTGGCTAGACCCCATTGCCCTGACCAGTGCCAAGGCAAGTCCCAGGGACACCCGTTTTGTTTTACAGATTGGAAAGAGTTTCATCACACTGGCCGCTAGCCGTAATTGAAAATGTATGGGCATCTCTTATTTAAATGAGCCCGCTCTCTGCTTTATAAAAGAAAGAAGAAAAAAAAAAGATGAATGAAATAAAATGCTACATAAATGAGACTGCTTCGTTTCTCTCCTTGTTCTTTCTCTCTTGCTCTCCTCCTCTCTCTCTCTCTCTCTCTCTCTCTCTCTTTCTTTTAAAAAATAAACTTTAGAGCCCAAGGTAGCTGTATTTAAGCAGCTTTAAAGTTCTTTCAGGGCTGTGCGCGGGGTTGTGGTCACTCAGGCAGCAGTAACTTTGAAAAAATGACCCGTCTACACCCAAACAATAACAGAATCCCCCTTTTCATGTTGGAAACGCCTACAGCTTTCTGTGTGTCCCCGGACTCCCCACGTAGACGCTACTGTTTGACCAGCCTTCTACTGAACAACTTAATTAAGCAAAAGAAAACGTGTCAGTTTCTGCCAACCTCACAAAAACAGAGCTGTGGGGGTAAAAAGGGTCGGCCGAATTAACCCACATTCCTGAACGGGTTCACTAAAGCGAGGCCTGGCTTTGCGGCAATGCCAAGGGGGACCAAGCTCTGGATGGCCATTCAGATTTATCAAGACATATTGTTCGGTAGATCATACTGAACACAATTAAAGCTGCAGTACCTCGGGGGGCTGCAGCTCGGGTGCGAGCTTAGCTTCACTCAAGAGAAAAGAAACCTTGTCACGACACCGTGCCCACCATTGACATTCTGCAGGGAGACGGGAGACAAAACAGTTTTCTCCGACCACATGAAAACAGAAAGTTGTTTTTAGGTTTTTTCCTCCTCTTTCGCATCCCTCCCCTCCCTCTCCCCTCCCTTTCCCTTCTCAAT
>PVKS010014110.1:26285-42122 GCA_004027875.1 Aplodontia rufa | reverse complement strand
GTCTCAGTAAGTTGCTGAGTATGGTTTTGAACTAACAATCCTCCCAGAGTTGCTGGGATTACAGGCATGTGCCACCATGCCTCACTAAAAGTTTTATTAAATGTTTTTAATTACCAAAAGCCAAACAGTGTTAACAATATGTGACACAATATAAAGCTACATAAGAAAAACCACCACCCCCTTTCCCCCTAAAAACACATCCTGCCCAGGTCCGTTCTGTCTATAACAGCCAAGGTTAACAGCCCAGAAGTGTATATCCTTCTATAATTTTACCTAGCTATGCTCACACCAAATAGACTAACATCTATCCACATATTTGCTCATGTGTTTTGTTCGTTTTTACAAAAACAGAATAACAAAAAAAGAATAACAACATCTCTTGATTTTTTTTTCCACCTGTTAAATCTAGGCATATCCTAGTGACAAGATTTCACTCAACTTTTTATAAATAGCTGCATAAAACACGAACGTACTATAATTTATCAAAGTTTCCTGTCAGTTATTCAGGACATTTACAGATTTTTAATGTTGCAAGCAAAGTTGCAAGATCCTACACACAGACTGTTAGATACGATGATATTCATAGGGTAGAGTCCTGAGATGGTGTGGCTATGAGGAGTCCCCTGAAAAACTTATGTGTTAAGCAATGCAGCCTAACACATAACACTTTAGCGGTGAAGAGACAGGATGATGAAAGCTATCACCTCAAGAGCAGATTAATCCATTTGAGGGAGTAATAATTTTTTTTTTAAATAAAAGAGAGAGGGACAGTGAGAGAGACAGAGAAAGAGAGAAACAACTTTATTTAGTTTTTCACATGGCCTTAGTTGCTCCAACCCTTAGTTGTGTACATGGTGCTGGGGTTTGAACCTGGGTCCTCGTGCCTGCCAGGCAAGCACCGAAACCACTGAGCCACCACTCCAGCCCCAAGAGGGAGTAATAATTTGAATGAACTTCTGGGTAGTAACTATAGGCAAGTGGGGCATGCTGGAGGAAGTTGGCCACTGGGGCATGCCCTTGGGGATGGTGTCTTCCTCTGCTTCCTGGCTGCCATGAGGTGGCAGCTTTCCTCTGCCATGCCCCTTCCATCATGACATTCGGCCTCTTTTCAGGCCCAAAGCTGACCACAAACTAAACTTCTGAACCCTGAACTCAAAATAACTTTTCTTCCTCTAAATTTTTCTTGTCAGGTATGCTGGTCACAGCGATGAAGAGTTGACTAATAGAAGTCCCAACAGGGAGTTTTTTGGCTATAGATAATTATATATGTGCATACATATATATTTTAATTAGTCATTCTACATTACTCACCAACAAAGTATGAGACAAAATATCCTTACCAACACTGGATATAATTTTTGTCAATCTGGTAATTCATTGTTTTAATTCATATTTCCTGGCCTCCTATGAGGACTGAGGTTTTCATTTGTTTATTGACCATTTGTATTCTTTTTCTAGTCCCATCCTTTGTTCATATCTCTATTGCTACCCACATCATGCACATTAATTTTCCTGAAGTTAGAATAGTTCCTATCATATTCAAGAATAAATCCTAAATGAATTAAAAGTTTAGACAATCAAAAACAAAACAATTAATAGTAAATAAAGAAAACCGGTAAATAAATGTGGGATTGAGATGTAACAAAAGACAGACATACATTTTACTTCATTAAATTAAAAGTTTGGGCTAGCTGTATAGCTCAAAGGTACAGCACTTGCTTAATACATACAAGGCCAAGGCCCTGGGTTTGATACAGAGCACTACCCCTCCCCCAAAAAAATTATCTATATTTTCTCATTTCTCAAAAAAAATTATCTATATTTTCTCATTTCTCAATCATAAACAGGTATTGTCTTGAGAATTTCTTAAAATGAAGGTTTGTGGGTTTTTTTCACTGTTGGCAAGTATTAGCAATACCATAAATCCTACAGTAAGAAATATAGACTGCCCACAGTCCCAGCAACTTGAGAGGTTAGGCAGAGGATCCCTTCAGCACTGGAGCTTGAGGCCAGCCTGGGCAACACCCTACCTCCTCAAGCTTTAAAAGCATCCAGAGCATGACCCTGTGCAGGTAGGTGTTCTAGCCCTACCACATACATGGTAGTTGTGAAAGTAAAGTCTCATGTGACAAAATGCATTTTACACCATAATATATGACAGGGTAAAACAGATAACTCACCGAGGTGGGGAAACAGATCAGTGTCCAACTGATGCTTCTGGGTGCACAGTTTCACCAGTCTCTGCAGTTGACTTATACAAGAGAAGTGTGGAGAGAAGGCTGTGGCTTTCATAAGGACCCGGTCAGTCCTTGGGGGGTCCGCGACGGGAGCCCTACTGGATGGCAGGAGGGGCAGAGGCCTCTTGTGAGTCAACTGCCTTGCTTGTGCTATAGTGTGCGTGGTGGGGGCCACTCCCTGCATTGGTAGGCTGGTGTTCTGAGGTTGAGGTGACTTGCAGACGGAACCTTGCGGCGGCGCTGGAGGTTTTAAAGAAGTGGATGAAGGTGACAGGTGGGAGTGCTGCTGCGGAGGCTGCTGCTGGGAAGGTGCAGGAGGGGGACTAAAGTGCTCTTCTTGTTGAACTTTCAAGATCTCGGTCTCTCTCTGGCGCTGCCGATTCTGGGCCAGCTTGCTCTGCAGCTTCTTTCTCACGGCTGCCCCTTTCTTCAGATCGTCATCTTCCTCATTGAAAGCAAATGGGTCTTCCAACTCGGTGTCCAGGTAGTGAAGAGGGACCCTTGCCCCAGGTGGAGAGAGGGACATTCCATCCAGTCCATTGGGCATCTTCAAGGCCAGCGTGGGCACCGTGAGGCTAAAGGCCATGGTATCCATCTGGTGCCTGACCTTCACCTCGTCTATCGGATCATTCTTTTTCTTCCTTTCTTTTTTCGGGATAAAGCCGAGGACCTGCAAGTGGCTGTTGCAGTACCTTTAAAAATACACACATACATTGGAGAATGTTTATGAAACAAGAAGAAAAAAGAATATAAAATTACATATTATAAAATGTGAATCCTAATATATTAAAAATTTCATGACTACAACAACTCTTGGCCTTCATCCATTTAATATATAACTCTCACGACTCTCAAGCAGTGCTCAAAGTCTGTGTGATTCTGCTGAGGCATAAGTGTAAACCGTGCATGCGCAAAGGTCTCCAGATAGACACAAGTCAGTCAGCTAGTCAGTGGCCCTAGATAACAGCCTGACCACTGCTCATCATGTGGCTTTACTGTTCTTTATTCCTAGCACATGAAGTAACTCATTCAAGATCATTTAAAATTCTTTTATGGAGAAAAATATATATTCCAATACCATTTAAGTGCTTGCTGCAGGAGATTCTCAAAGATCTTACAACATAACTCTCAAGAATATAGAGTGTTCGCTGTGTGCTTTGCGCACGCACGCACACACACACACGGAAAGGGAGAAAAATAACATGAGAATAGAAGCAGAAAGTGAAAGAAAAAATTGGACTGTAGGTAGAACGAGTTTTTCAATGGCCAGAATAAGAACATGGACTATTTCTTCTAGTGTCCACTTGGAGTAGACACTACAATAATGCCCTTCATACAGATGAGGAAAATAAACTTTAGGAACTTGCCCCAAATCATTTTTCATCTGGAAAGTGACAAGGCCCTGCTTGAACTGAAATCAAAGCTCATGAAGACGTCTTAGTCTTCAACAACAGGCAGGCTAGCTTTGAAATGTAAATGCTATTTTTAAGGTAATAGGAAAAGGCTGGGTTTGGTAGCACATGCCTGTAATCCCAGAGACAGAGACTGAGACAGGGAGATAGCAAATTTGAGACCACCCTGAACAACTCTGTGAGGCCCTGTCTCATCATAAAAATTAAAAAAAGTGCTGGGAATGTAGCTCAGGAGGAGCACTCCTGGTTTCCATCCCCAGTACCGCAGAAGAACACAATAAAACATAAAATTAAATTAAATTACTAAAATATTAGGAAAGGATAGCATCCTGTTACATAATGAGAAAGTAGAAGACATGTTATAACAATTAATCACAATGAAAACCTGTGGAGGCTGTTAACCAAAAGAATACCATGTCTCCAAATTCACATTATTCATACTGTTTCGCAGTATATTTATAAGTGCACATAAAAATAGTATTACATACTTAAGAAAAATTTTAAACTTTTGGCTTAAACAAAAATATACTGATATTTTTGTTGCTTGTTTCTGCTGAAAAATAACTCAAAGCATTTTGTATAACATGCATTAAGAAGTTCCAAGGGCTGGAGCGGTGGCTCAACAGTTGGAGTGCTTCCCTGGCATGCAGGAGGACCTGGGTTCAAACCCCAGCACAACATACACAGAGAAACAGAGGCTGGATGGAAAAATAAATAAAATCAATTCTCTGTCACACTCTCTCCCTCTTTCTTAAAAAAAAAAAAAAGTTCCAAGAGGGAGATGTAACCATCTGGCAGTGTTTTCCAAAGATATTTGAAAACAGAACCTATTCTAACACACAATGATACCTCCAGAGTACATCTAGCAGGTTTGTGACAGGTCTCACATATACCTTAAATAAAACTGGCCAGCAGCCAGGCATGGCAACGCATGCCTGTAATACCAATGACTGGGAGGCTGAGTCAGGAGGATGGCAAACTGAAAACCAGCTTCAGCAACTCAGTAAGACCCTATCTCAAAATAAAAATTAAAAAGGTAGAGGAAGAACCAGAAACCAGATAATTATGTGAATTAGAGCTTTTTATTCTCGGGGCTGGAGAGGTGGCTCAGCTGTAGAGCACTTATCTGGCATGTATGAGGACCCAGTTGAACCTCAGAACCAAACACGCATCTAAGTGTCAGAAAAGCTAAAACCCGATGAAAAAATAAAATTGATTCTCTTGCTCTTAATAAAAAAAAAAAAAAAAAAGCTCACTGTTCTATTTTCTTTTCCTGTGTGTGTGTGTGTATGGTACTGGGGATTGAATCGAGGGGTACTCTGCTAGTGAACTACATTTCCAGTCCTTTTTATTTTTTATTTTGATAAAGGACCCCTCTAGGATGTCTAGACTTGCCTCGAACTTGCCATCCTCTTGCCTCAGCCTCCCGAGTAGCCAAGATTATAGGCATGCACCACCACACTCAGCTAAAGTTTACCATTTAAACAAAAATTAAATAGATACATATATTTAAACATGTATAAGTTCAAACATATTATTACATGAATTCAACCTGCAATTCCTGAGGTAAAAAGAATATTACTTCCGATTCCACTTTTTTTTTTTTTTTTTAAAGAGAGGGATAGTGAGAGAGACAGAGAAAGAGAGAAAGAACTTTATTTAGTTTTTCACATGGCCTTAGTTTCTCCTACACTTAGCTGTGTACGTGGTGCTGGGGTCCGAACCCAGGTCCTCGTGCTTGCCAGGCAAGCGCCAAAACCCCTGAGCCACCGCTCCAGCCCCTCTCTGATTCCACTTTAACCTATTTTCAGACTACCCTACAAACAACAAAAAGATTGACGCTTGGAGATGTAGGTCAGTGGTAGAGGGCTTGCCTAGCACAAGTCCCTGGGTTCAATTCCCCAGTGCTGGGGGTGGTGGTGGTGGTAGAATATATATATATATATATATATATATACATATATATAAATTTCCATTGATATATGTGGTCATAAACCAATTTTGGAAAAAAAATGCAATTTATAACTTGTTGCATAGCTTTTTTTTCTTTTTGGTACCAGGAATTCAGGAATTGAACCCAGAGGTGCTTAACCAATGAGCACCATGCCCAGCCAGTCTTCATTTTTTGTTTTGAGACAGGGTCTGGCTAAGTTGCTCAGAGCTTCACTAACTTGCCAAGGAAAGTTTTGAACTTGTTATCCTCCTACCTCAGCCTCCCAAACCACTTGGATTGCAGGCCTGTACAACCACACCCAGCCTGCACAGCTTCTCTTGACAGAGAAATGCAAAAGTCCTTTCCCTTATTTTCTTCTCAAAAGAGAAAAATACTTTGAAGAAAAGGTGAAGACCCATGCTTCAGAAAACTGATACTGTAAGGAAATTCAGGACTCTCACTTCAGTCTTGCTATTAAGATAATATTTGCTTTAGCAAAAATGAAAAAACAAAAACAAACCAACCAACCCAAGGCTACAACTGCAACTGAATTGAAGACAAGATTATAGAAATGTGTTTACAATAGAGCTTAAAGTAAAAAAAATTAACCCAAGTTTAGCTATTCATTATATTAAAAGAGGGCAGAGGTAAGAACTTATTTTCAGTCAGCTAAAAACCCACTAGACAGATATGTTTAGCCTAACACACAGGTCCCTTTCTCATCTGAGATTAAAATTTCATTTCTTGCCTCACTGAGCAGCTGTTTCTAACTTTCAAGTATTGTTATTTGAAGCCTTAAGTGCTCATCAGGAATTCTAAGAGGGTATTCCCAAATCACCACATTATATACATTCTCATTTTGGTGGGACCTCTACCAACACAAATTATTTATTTCACACTAAAAAGTTAAAACTGTTCATCGTGGCATAAAAAATACATGCTTCTTTTTCAACCAATGTATGCTGGTAGCATTTGCTTATGTATAAAAGTGTGGATGAGGGTGTGTGTATATGTGTGGGTGTGTTTTTAAGATAGAAGTAAAAGTTTGAATTTTCTAACTAAAGATAACAAGCATCTAAAACTTTTGGAAAACAAACATGCATCCCTTTGTAATGTTCTACAACGATCAAGATGGTTTCCAGAGAATTAAATATATATGAAGAAGACATTATATGTGAAAGACTGTGAATTTTCCTAATATGAAAGTCAATCAGTCTTAACTTCTTTAAAAATAACTCCACATTTTATTTTTATTAATTCAGCAAAGTATAAATACATAATTCCAGAGATAAAGCCTTTCGTTAAAGCAAAAATAAAGTCTATAAATAATAGTAAACAATCTATTTGGAATCCTTTTTAACCAAAAAAAAGACAATGCCAAAAAATACTTAGCAATTTGTTTATTAGGAAGTAAATCTTCTGAATGTTTTGAATATTTGAACTCCTCTATTAAGTACATATCCTTTAGTACCTTTCAAACCCCAAAATTATCAATTCTAACAATTAGTTGCTATAGTTTTATTTGCTAGGCAAATGATAAAACTAAGCAGAAAAGTCAGGAACTACTTTATAAGGCCACAACCAAAGAAACTATTACCAAGATGTCAAGCAACAATTTTCAGGGGAAATATTACTTGTTTTATAAATCCTACAAGTCTATTAATGAATAAAAAGAAGAAAACACTCCAACATATTTTAAAATAATCCCTCAAACTTACTACTCTATTTAAAAGAAATTTCTATTTATTACCTTTACAAGTATTTCAAAGTTTACCCCCAGAACTCAACATTTAAATTCACCTCATTAAGAGAAGGAGAATGGGTAGGAGAGAGAAGAGAGAGAGCAGACAAGCAGGTCTACTAATAAAATCAGGGCCTGACCCTGCTGAGAGGTCTTACCTGCGGTCCTCTGACTTGGGGATGGGGTTGGTGCAACGCTGGCTATTGTACTTGGCCACATATTCACATTGCTTGAAGGGGGCGGTCTTATCCTCCAGAACGTGTCTGATACAGAAAGCGTAGCCGTTGAGACGCCGCTGCTTGCACAGTTTGGGGCTATACGAGCACAAGGGCTTATTGTCAACCTCAGAGAAGTGTATATGTTTCCCTTCATACATCACGTGACTCTATTCCTTGTGAACATCAGCTAAAGGACCGCCACAAAAAGAGAAACCCAAATAATAAATTAGAGAGCATAAGGAAGACTTGAGTATTTCACTGAAGAACTTCTGACCTCACTACCATACCTGATTTTAAATCTTCCACACCAGAGCAATGTTAAGAGAACCCCAAGGACACCACAGTTTGGAATGCTGCTAAATCGAGATGAAGCAGATTGCCTACAAAACATCAAAAGAAGAGTTAAAAAGTAGAAATAAGCGAAGTTAGATCATTCAGATTATAAAATATTTCACTATCACCCTTCCTAATGTGAAGATTCTTCCCTGCAATCCAACATCTCAAAAATGAGATCAAATAAGCATTATAAAATGCTACCCTACCCCTCAAAACTGTACTAAGTAACTAATATTTATTCTGGTTAAATTTTGTGAATACCTCAAAGCAAAATTCCTCTACCAAATGAATCTCACCAGTCCTGGTCTTTTTTATTTCACTACCGGCGATTATGCTCTTATTTGTATTTTCAGAAACCAAATCCCTTTACTCTATCAATGGAATGAATTGCAACCTAAAACCTCCCCCAGAAATTCTACATTTTTTCTTATCTTGATAAAATATTTGGCAATCTGAAACATAAACTAAAATAAAACATAAAATAGAGAGAGGGAATGGGGACTTGAAAAAGAAAATTTTTTTGAAATCAAATTTCTTGTGCATATAATCTTGTCAAAAGGAACCCCAAAACTATGTATAATTATGATGCTCCAATAAAAACAAAGTAAAAATGTTATTTTCTTTCTAATATTCTGCCACATCAATCCGTTCCAAATGCTAAATTTCTTAGGCTTGAAGGCTAGTCATCCAACCACATTTACATTATTCTGTTCAGTGCTCCACATATGGTACTTTTTTTTTTTAAGAGAGAGGAACAGTGAGAGAGTGAGAGAGTGAGAGAGAGAGAGAGAGAGAACTTTTTTTATCTAGTTTTTCATGTGGCTTTCATTGCTCTGACACTTTGTTGTATATGTGGTGCTGAGGTTTGAACACAGGTCCTTGTGCATCCCAGGCAGTGCCCTAACCGCTGAGCCACTGCTCCAGCCCCCACACATGGTACTTCTAATCACTGGAAGTGGGAGTATAATCATTGCTTGAGTGTTCTGAGATTCCATAAGAAAATGGAAGGATATTACTGACTACCTTTCTATACCCAAGGACTCCATCCACCCCTTCTGCCCACAAAAGGGTAGCTATTATAAAACCCAATAATAGTCTACAATAATGAAACAGAATCTATTTTTCAAAGTCAGGGTCTTTATGAACTGAAGCAGTCTAACCCAACCTCCCAAGGCAGAAAGAACAGCTTCGATACCAGCTACCAAAACACTTGGGGAAACAACTTCTCCATTCAGAAACTGAAAATGGGGGTTGGGTGCAGCTCAGTGGTAGAATACACATGCTTATCATGTGCAAAGCCTTGGGTTCAATCCCCAGCACTAAAAAATAAAAGCAAACAAAAAATTTTTTAGATTGTAATATTCTTTATGCCAGCAAATGACAAGAAACATAAATGCTAGAGGAGACAACACAGTGGTTTCAGCCCCAAACACGCCACTGTGTTATCTTGAACAGATCATTTAACCTCTCTGAATCTCAGCTGCCTCATGTGTAAAATAGGGACAACAGTGGCTATATTACCACCAGGTTGTTCTAAGGATTGAATGACATAAAGCAGCACAATAAGGTTCATGCTTAGCACATGGTAAACACTGGACAAATTTATTATTCATAAATTTTAATTTTTATATTATTACTAATTTCTCCTACCAGTGATTATGGTACCTAATTTGTATTTTCCTTGAAAAACATTCCTATTAATTTACTAGACACCCCCCCAAAAAAAAACCCTGAATGATTTAGTAATAAATCACCCAAATTACTGAGTAAATCTAATCACATATCAATGTAAAACAAAAATAAGAGCTTTTCCTTTCCATCTTATTAGGATGCAAGGAAGTTGGACTAAAAATTTAATATAACTGCGCTGAAGGTATGAATATTCAGGACAAGAAACGTGTCAAAGCAAACCAATGCTGTTTTTGTTCTCTTTTTGTTTTGTGGTTCCATAGATTGAACCCAGGAGTGCTCAACCACTGAGCCACATCCCCAAATTCCCATTTTTTATTTTGAGACAGGGTCTTGTTAAGTGGCCGAGGCTGGCTTTGAACTTGTGCTCCTCCCGCCTCAGTCTCCCAAGCTGCTGGTATTACAGGTGTGTACCACCACGTCCGACTGCTGTTTCATTCTTACATTCTCTTTGCACTATACATCTACCTGGCAAACTCTAAATCTTGCATGAATTAGTTCAACTAAGTGCATATTAACTTCAGTTAAAAAAAAAAAACCCTGGGTATAATTAAGTTTAAAAAGTCATTTACAGAATCAGTTTGATTGCCTTTATGAAAACAGAAGACTGCTGTTGATAATATAGAGAAATATTTTAATAAATCACAAAAGTCTGAAGACAGGAATGGAGGGATATAAGACAATGTTTGCTTTCTATTGTGAAATTTTCTTGTTATGTAATTATATCATCTGTCAAAATCAATGATTTTATCTTTCTTTCGAGTTTTTATGCATACATTCCCCACAACTCAACTGGCTAGTACCACAAATAATAATCATGATGGTGATGATGATGATGACAGCACTGGCAGCAACACAATTACTGTAAAATTTAAATAATTGCTTCTTTAAGAATAATGCTAACATGCCAGACCCTGGGTCAATCTTAAGCACCCAAAAAAAAAAAAAAAAAAAAAAAAAGCAAATCACAATTCCTATTTTACTAAGAATTATTTTTGGGGGACTGGTGCGGTGGCTCAGTGGTTACAGTGCTTGCCAGGCATGCACGAGTACACAGGTTCAAAACCCAACATACACAACTAAGTGTCAGAGCGACAAAAGCCATGTGAAAAACTCAATAAAAATTGATTCTCTCTCTCTCTCACACACACTGTCCTCTCTTTAAAGAAAAAAAAAAGAATAAATTTTTTTGAGCTAGGCATACCTGTAATCCTGAGGCTGGAGAATTCCAAGTTTAAGGCCAGGGCTCTACAACTTATCAAGACCCTCAGTGATTTAGCAAGACACTATCTCAAAATAAAAAATAGAAAGGGCAGGGGATGTAGATCAGAGATTACGTGCCTGAGTGCAATCCCCAGTACAGGGAAAGGGAAGGGCAGGATGTGCAAGTTAGTGGTGAAGCACCCCTGGGTTAACTGCCCAGTAGTGTCAAGTTTCTTATCTTCGTGATCTTCCTGCCTCAGTTTCCCAAGTCACTGGGATTGCTGCCGAGTGCAATCATGTCCAACAGGACTTTTCTACTTTGAGAATGGTATAGTTTTCTTTTTGTGTGCTTTTTCAGATTTGATTTCATTGTAACATTGCAATAAGTAATTTATAAAACATTTTTCTTTTTGTTCTTTTGTGTGTGTTTGTTGCATCGGCTCTAACCCAGGGCCTCCTGCAGGTTAGGCAAGAGCTCTACCCCCAGCTCATACCTCCATTCCATTTGTCCTGTTCTTTAACAATATAAAAAGCCATTCAGTTATCTGTGTTCCTCAGGTTGCCCGAGTCTAGCAGTGCTCTTTTGTTTTCAATTTATCTGCATACAATTGAGCAGACTGCCCTTTTTACATTTAATTATCTAAATATCTATTACTCTATTATGTGTTCATACACGTGATATTTGTGCCTTCTCTTTGTTCATTATAAGGTTTAATTTATCTGCTTAATATTTTTATCAGTGCTACCAAAAACAAAACAAAAAATTTCTGGATTTATTAATATTCTCATTTATCTAATTCACCAATTTCTGCTTTTCTCTTACTAATACCATCTTTCCAACATTCTTCCAATTAATTTTTTCTATTTCTTGTGTTGAATTCTTTAATCTTCATTATTTTCTGGCTTAGAAGTCTATTTACCTCTATGAATTTTTGAGTACAGCTTAAGCTATTTATCTCTTCTGTGTATTCTAATTTTGACTATCAATATATTTTATCTCATGTGGATTTGATGTTCAATTCTGACCCAAGAGTAACTTAATTTTTTTCAGATGGCAGCATTTTATACTTTTCTGTTTTAATTGTAATACAGAACCCAGAGCATAATCTTCACATACCTCTTCTTGTGTTTCACTAAGGTTTACTTTGAGGCCTAAAGGGTATTGTCAAAAAGAATAAGCAGGGGGTTGGAGCAGTGGCTCGGTGGTTACAGTGCTTGCCCAGCATGCAGACCCCAGCAATCCACGTACACAACTAATTGTCAGAGCAAAGAAAGCTATATGAAAAAGTCAATAAAATTTGATTCTGTCTCTCACTGTCCTTCTCTCTTAAAAAAAAAAAAGGAATAAGCATTGTTTCAGGATATGTTACTGCTATACCATTTATTCTGTTACTGACATCTGTTATTATTTTCTCTTCTTGTTCTAGCTAACTTCTATTTCTCCATACTTTTTTTCTTAAATTTTTAATGATGAACAGGGCATGGTGGCACACACCTGTAATCTGAGACTGAGGAGGCTGAGGTAGAAGGATAGCAAGTTTGAAACCAGCCTCAGCAACTCAGTAAGACCGTAAGGAACTTATCGAGAACCTGTCTCAAAATAAAAAATAAAAAGGGCTGGGCATGTAGCTTAATGGTAAAGAGCCTCAGGATTCAATCCTAAGTACAAAAAAGGAAAAAGAAAAAAAATGAATGTTATATTATTTGGTACACAGGATTACAATTACGACTGTCACTATGTGTGTGTATGGTACTGGGAATTTAACCCAGGGCATTCTACCATCACTGATTACCACAAATCCTATTTTGTTCTTATTTTGGCCAAGACAAGGTCTTACAGGGGCCTCAAACTTGGGATTCTCCTGCCATAGTCTCTTATAGACTGTCACTGTCTAACATTAAGAAATGCAACTTGAGGGCTTGAGCAGTGGCTCAGGGGTAGTGCACTTGCCTGGAATGCGAGGACGGGGGTTCAAACCCCAGCACCACGTACACAACGAAGTGTCAGACCAACAAAGGCCACGAGAAAAACTAAATAAAATTGATTCCCTCTCTCTCTGTTAAAAAAAAAAAAAAAGAAAGAAAGAAATAAAAGAAATGCAATCTGGGCTGGGCACAGTGGCACTCCAGAAGGTAAGGCAAGAGGATCACAAGTTCAAAGCCAGCCTCAGCAACTTAGTGAGGTCCTGTCTACAAATAAAAATAAAAAAAGCTGGGGATTTGGCTCAGAGGTTAAGTGCCCCTGGGTTCAACTTTCATTACAAAAAGAACAAAAAACAAGAAAACACACAATTTGGGCCAGAAATGGAAGCTGAGGCAGGAGGATTTAAGTTCAAGGCCAGCCTCAGCAACTTAGCAGACTCCTAAAGAACTTATGGAGACCCTGTCTCAAAATTAAAAGTAAAAAAGTCTGGGAATGTAGCTCAGTGGGTAATGTGCCCTGGGTTCAATCCCTAGTGGGGGAGGGGGAAAAGAGAAAGAAATGCAATTTGGGCTGAAGATGTGGTAGAATATAGTTAGCACACAGGAAGCCCTAAGAAGAAGGGAAGGGGGAAAGGAGGAGGGGGAAAGGGAACAAGAAGGAATAATGAAGGCAGGAAACAAGCAGGGAAATAGGGAAGGTAAGGAAGGAGAAAAGAAATAGCAGGACTAGGGATTTTTTTTTTCAGGGCTGAGGACCGAACTTGGGGCCTTGCGCATGCTAGGGAAGTGTTCTGCCACTGAGCTAAATCCCCAACCCCAGGCCTAGGGATGTTTTCAATAGATGAATACTTGCCTAGCACGTACAAGGTCCTGGGTTTAACCCCTAGGACAGCAAAAAGAAAAAGGAAAAGCAGAAAGAAAAAGACAACTGATGCTTGTTGTCTTGAGTTCAATCTTGTGTGACACAGCTATCTGGACCATGGCTTTTGCCGTTTGAACTGCCGGTTAAATCTTTGCACATTCTTCTGCTCTCAACGTTTTTTTTTTTTTTTTTTTTTAATGAGGGGGACAGTGAGATAGAGAGAGAGAGAATCAGTTTTATTTAGTTTTTCTTGTAGCCTTCACTGCTCCAACATTTCATTGTGTATGTGGTGCTGGGGTTCAAACCTGCGTCCTAGCACATGCCATGCCAAACAAGCACCATAACCACATGTGCCTCTTTTTTTATTTAAAGAGAGGGACAGTGAGAGAGAGAGAATCACTTTTTTTTATTTAGTTTTTCACGTGGCTTTTATTGCTCCAAGACATTGTTGTGTACGTGGTGCTGGGGTTTGAACTTGCATACTTGTGTATGCCAGGCAAGTGCTGTAACCACTGAGCCACCACTCCAGCCCCAATTTTATGTCTACTGATTTTGTACATATTACTCCATATCTTCTAGGACTAAATGCTGGAAAAACCTGAGGTCAGCCTCTGTTTTACAAAGGGTCTGATTGTCAATAAATGAGCTACGGATCTAAAAAGAAACTTCTCTCCAGTGGAAGTACAGAAAGCCCATAAATATATGAGAAAATGCTCTACATCATTAGCTATAAGGGAAATGCAAATGAAAACTTCAATGAGATACCACCTCACTCCTGTTAGAGTGGCAAAAATGAAAAATTCTAACAACAACAGATGCTGGAGGAGCTGTGGGGAAAGAGGAACACTGTTACACTGCTGGTGGGACTGCAAACTGGTTCAGCCACTATGGAAAGCAGTGTGGAGAATCCTCAAAAAATTAAGGATGGAACCACCTTATGACTCTGCTATCCCACTCCCGGGTATTTTCCCAAAAGAGTTAGAATCAGCATATTATAGTGATGTGGCTTCCTCAATGTTTATAGCAGCTCAATTTACTATAGCTAGACTATGGAACCAACCCAGATGCCCCTCACTTGACGAGTGGATACAAAAACTTTGGTACATACATACAATGGAATACTACTTGGCTATTAGAGAAGATGATATTATGGCTTTTGCAGCCAAATGGATGGAGATGGAAGGAATTATGCTAAGTGAAGTATCCCAGTCTCAGAGACTCAAGGGCCAAATGGTATCTCTCATCTATGGAAGCTAGAATACATGGAGAAGCAGTATGTTAGAGGGCTAAGCTAATAATAACTTCAAATTGTATGATTCTCAATGCAACAGGGAGACAACTCCCTAGGACACTTGAAGGCATAGAGAAGGGACCTGGGAGGGTAGGAAGAAATCCTAGGAGACTGAAGGTGGGAATATGGGGGAATCATCTCAGAAGGAGATCTCTGTCCTACATGAGATATCCATTTAACTCAGGAGTTCTTCCGGGGGAAAAAGCAACAGGGGGAACCCAAGCTGGGCATCCATGATATGGCATCAGCCCTGGACAAAGAAGTATATATACATTGGTTCTTGAATGTTTGATAATGTTTCCCCCTCAACTGTATCTTTATATACATCTAATAAAAAAAAGAAAAAAAAGGGTCTGATTGTGCATTTTTACCTAACAGTAAGTCTTAATATTTAAACACCCAAAGCTAAAAGACATTCTGATATTTCAAATCATCTTTTATTGTGCAAAACTCTTATGTTTTAAACTTTGCTTCACTTACTTTTTTTTTTTGCCATACTCGGATTGAAGCCAGGGCACTCTACCACTGAGTTACATCCCCCGCTCTTCTTATTTTCTATTTTAATACAGGGTCTAAGTTACCCAAGCTGACCATGAACTTGGGAGTCTCAACCTCCTGAATATCTGGGATTACAGACATGTACCACCATGTTCAGCCTCCATTTATTCTGTTGACATCTTCAGTATTATCAATTATTGATTGGTATGTGAGCTTTACATTTCTTTTCTATCATTGTCTCTCACTTTTTTTGTTTTATTTTGATTTTTCTGACACTTAGTTGTGTAAGTGGTGCTGGGATTCAAACCCGGGTCCTCATGCATGTCAGGCAAGTACTCTACCACTGAGCTACCTCTCTAGCCCTCTATCATTGTCTCTCAAGTCTTTCTTAATTTTTTCCTTTTTGGATTGTTCAAATTTCTCAAGCTTGCCTCCACTATGTATTCCTTTAAAAAGAACCTTTAAGTGCTGGAGTGGTGGCTCAGCGGTTTTGG
>PVKS010014110.1:0-26185 GCA_004027875.1 Aplodontia rufa | reverse complement strand
CCTGGCAAGCACGAGGACCCAGGTTCAAACCCCAGCACCATGTACACAACTAAGTGTTGGAGCAACTAAGTGTTGGAGCAACTAAGGCCATGTGAAAAACTAAATAAAAGTTGTTTCTCTTTAAAAAAAAAAAAAAAAATTCTAAAATGGGGCTGGAGCGGTGGCTCAGTGGTTAACAGCACCTGCCTGGCATATGTGAGTACAAAGGTTCAAACTCCAGCACCACATATACAACTTAAGTGTCAGAGCAACGAAAGTCACATGAAAAACTAAATAAAATTGATTCATATTCTCTCTCTCTCACTGTCCCTCTGTCTTTAAAAAATTCTAAAAAGTCTTGCCTCCCGAGTCTCTGGGATTATAGGCATGGGCCACTGTACCCAGCTTTAAACTCATTTTTAGACTCCGGTTTCAGAGGAGACATACCTCACTCCTACTCCAACCCATCTCCTCCCACTGGGAACTACTTGATCACAATTTTCATCTGGCTGTTTTTGAGGGGTTTTCCCCCCAGTGCTGGGGGTGGAACCCAGAGCCTCTTGTGCATGCCAGGAAAGCACTCCACCACTAAGCTACATTCCCACCTCCTTCATTTTTGAAAATTTTTTAAAATCACAAACACTGCTCCCTGTAGGTCTGACTCCATACTAAACTAGTGTCCCTAACCCATAAGTACCCACTTGGCATAGATTCGAAAGGGATTATACTTTTTTGCCTTGATTCTTCTTCAGCTGCTAAACTTGAACAGCTGTTTGTTTCCTTGCTGCCAGTTTCTGTTCCATATTTTTTTGTTTACTTTTATTTTTCAGCAGTACAAAGGATTGAACCCAGGAGCACCTACCTCTGAGCTTCATCCCCACCCCTTTTTTTTAATTTTTGAGACAGTCTTGTTGAATTGCCCAGGCTGGCTTGGAATTTGCAATTCTCCTGTCTCAGCCTCCTAAATCCTTGGTATTATAGATGCGTGCCACCATACCCCTGCTCTCCTCCACTTCAAACTTGCAAAAATGGTAGGACTACAGTTTGTAATTTTGCCCCACATCCTGTTCCACTGAGGAAGCCCAATATACATGTCCAACTTTGCCATTCCAGGCAAGGTGTTATTAGTTTTGCCATCAGGTTGTGTCATCTACTTGGGAGAAAGCTGTTCCTCTCACTAAACCTGACTCTAAAGGGGAAATTATTCTTTCTTGGCTCTTCTTGCCCCGATTCAATTTTCAGCGCACATAAGGACACTGATTCACGTATTCTGATTATGAGATTACGGTAGTTATTCCAGATTTGAGTTTCTTTTCTGTTCCTAATTCTATTTCTATTTTTGTTGATGGTTTGGAGAGGAAAACAGATATAAGTATTTTACCATCATTAACCAGATAACATCTACAGAATAAAACATAAAATCAAAATCATAAAAACTAATCACTTTCTTACAAGAAACACATAACTTTTGTATTTTTTTACTTTAAAGAATCAACATGGGCTGGAGCGGTGGCTCAGCGGTTACAGCACTTACCTTGCATGTGCAAGTACGTGGGTTCAAATCCCAGCACCATGTACACAATGAAGTGTGTGAGCAACGAAAGTCCATGAGAAACTAAATAAAATTGATTCTTTCTCTATCTCTCTTGCTGTCCCTCTCTCTTTCTTTAAAAAAAAAAAAAAGAAAAAAAAGAATCAACATGGGGGCTGGAGCAGTGGCTTGGTGGTTGGAGCTTGTCCGGCATACAAGAGTAGACGGGTTCAAACCCCAGCACCCACGTACACAACTAAATGTCAGAGCAATGAAAGCCATGTGAAAAACTCAAAAATTGATTCTCTCTCTCTCTCTCTTAAAAATGCCTGGAAAAACGGTGCTCTTCCCTTCTACTCAGTGCTCCCTCCCCTGGTCTTCACCACACACGGTCCCAGAGTTGCATGCTCCTCTGAGGTGCTCCCTGCATTTCCCCCTTTCCACAATTCACAAGTTCTACTTTGACTGCCTGTTCTGTTATCTTCTGTCGAGAAAATAAACTCCCAGAGCTATCAACAGCTTTCTGAGCATCATCATATCCCCAGGCTTAGCACAGTACCCAAAGTTACATATCCAACAGGTACATGCTGAATGTATGAGACATTCTGTGACAGTAATTCTTCATTCCAGATTTTGTACCCAAAGGTTACTACATTCACCCATTGTCATTAAATAATTAAAACCCAGGAAGTTGAGCCAGGAGCAATGGCTTCTGCCTGTAATCCCAGCAACTCAGGAGGCAGAGGCAGGAGCATCAAAAATTGGAAGGCAGCCTCAGCAACTAAGCACGACCCTGTCTCAAACTAAAAAAATAAAAAGGGCTAGGGATGTGGCTCAGAGGTTAAGTGCCTTGAGTTCAATCCCTGTACCAAAAAACATAAAAATGAAAGCTATAAAATATTTTAAATATTCTAGAACATCTTTATGAAGTAACATCAAGTAGATGTCATGTACTTTGCTACTCAAAAGTTATTCGAGGGGCTGGAGCGGTGGCTCAGTGGTTACAGTGCTTGCCCAACATGCTCAAGTACACGGGTTCAAACCCCAGCAACCCACGTACACAACTAAGTGTCAGAGCAATGAAAGTCACATGAAAAACTCAATAAAAATTGATTCTCTCTGTCTTTCTCCCTCTCTCTCACTGTCCTTTAAAAAAAAAGTTATTTGAGAGGCTGGAATAGTATAGCTCAGTGGTTGGAGCACTTGCCTGGCATGCGCAAGGACCTGAGTTCAAACCTCAGTACCACATACACAGCTACGATGAAAAATAAAGCTAAGTCTCTCTTTCCTCTCTCTTAAAAAAAAAAAAGTTATTTGACAACTAATGTTCAAAAATATAAGGACTTGGGCTGGAGCGGTGGCTCAGCGGTTTCGGCGCTTGCCTGGCAAGCACAAGGACCCAAGTTCAAACCCCAGCACCACGTAAACAACCAAGTGTCAGAGCAACAAAGGCCATGTGAAAAACTCAATAAAGTTGTTTCTCTCTTTCCTTGTCTGTCTCACTGTCCCTCTCTCTTTAAAAAAAAATATTATATATATATATAAGGACTTATTAAAAGCCTGCCTATTCAGCTCCTTTCTAACTCTTAAGAATTCATCAATCCACTCAACTGCCCTCTTTCAGCATCTACCCACAAAATGTCAAAGCTCTAGCTAATCACCTCTACATTCTTTTTTTTCTTTTTTCTTGGTACTGAAAATTGAACCCAGGATGCTCTACCACTGATCTATATCCCCATCCCTTTTTATTTTATTTTGAGACAGGGTCTCACTAAGTTACTCGTTGGTCTTAACTTGCAATCCTCCTGCCTCACCCTCCTGAGTCACTGTGATTACAGGTGTGCACCCTGGTACCTGGTTCACCTCTACTTCTATGCCATTACATAACATATTTAATTTCAACATCTTATCAACATTTTCTCCTAAAGCTTAATTTTTATATGTAGTTGTGATTAATTTCTTTCCCATTTCTTCTTTTAATATTTTTAAAGTCCTATAAAATGTCCACTTTATATCATTGTTTGCATCTTCCTTTGGGCATTTTTTTTGTTTTTGTTACCAGAGATTAAAGCCAAGAGAGCTTAACTACTGAGCCGTAAACCCATCCCTTTTTATATTTGAGTCAGGGTCTCACTAAGCTGCTTAGGGCCTAAGGTGTGAGGCTGGTTTTGAACTTGCAATCCTCCTGCTTCAGGTTCCCAGCCAATGGCATTACAGACAGGCACCACTGCACAGGGCAGCATCTTCCTTTTGAACAGTCAACTGTTCTCTATATTAAAATTCCTCTTTTAAAAGTTTAATTTTAGGGGCTGGAGAAGTGGCTCAGTGGTTGTGGCACTTGCCTTGCATATGCGAGGACGCACGTTCAAATCAAAGTACCACGTACACAGCGAAGTATCGAAGCAACGAAGGGCACATGAAAAACTAAATAAAATTGTTTCTTGCTTTCTCTCTCTCTCTCTGTCCCTCTCTCTTAAAAAAAAAAAAAAAGTTTAATTTTGGGGGCTGGAGCAGCGGTTCAGCGGTTACTATGCTTCCCTGGCATGTGCAAGGACGTAGGTTCGAATCCTAGCAGCATGTACACAACGAAGTGTCAGAGCAACAAAAGCCACATGAAAAACTAAATACAATTGATTCTTTCTCTCTCTCACCGTCCCTCTCTCTTTAAAAAAAAAAAAAAAAGTTTAATTTTGGGGTGCTAGAGCACTGGCTCAGCGGTTGGAATGTGTGCCTGGCATGCAAAGGACCCTGGTTTGAATTTCAGGACCATATACACAACTAAGTGCTGGAGAAACAAAGGCTAGATGAAAAAATAAAATTGATACTTTCTCACTCTCCCTCTCTCTTTAAAAAAAAAAAAAAAAACAAAAAAAAAAACCCTTAATTTTTGGGGTCAGAGGGTATAGCACAGTGGTGGAGTATTTGCCCAGAACACACAAGGCCCCAGCAACTGCCCACCCCCAAAATACACACACTTATATATAAAATAACATAAGCAAATATGTACAAGTTTATATATATGAGCTTACAGATTACCTATAAGCTGTATTTGATCTTTCTACTTCTGTTTTAATTTTTAAATCTCTGGCACATTCTGATTTACTTTGTATACCATAAAAACAAAAAACTAAAAATAAAAAATGGGTGCTCTGCGAAAAATATGCTTGTGTGCTGGAGCAGTGGCTCGGTGGCTACGGCCCTTGCCTGGCATGTGTGAGGACCTGGGTTTAAACCCCAGCACCACACACACCACACACACTTTTCTTGGAGCAAGAAAAGCCACGTGATGCAAAGCTCTTTTCCTTTGGTGTTAAAAAATTGGGGGCAGGTAATGATCCCAAACTCCAAGAGCCCCATCCTACCATTGGATACCCCCTCCCAGTCCTGCAGCGTGAAGTTTTACACAGGAGAGTCTCAGGATCACTGGTGGTAGGGTGGTCACCATCACAAAAGTCACATGAGAAACTAAATAATATTGATTCTTTCTCTCTCACTGTCCCTCTCTTTATGAATAAATAAATATGGTAGAGGAAAATAATCTTCTACTTCAAAATCTAATTCCTTCTAAATGAATATTTTAGTATCAAAATCACCTTGTCGCTGGGCACAAGGTGGCGCAAGTCTGTAACCCCAGAGACTTAGGCAGGAGATTTTTTTTTTTTTAAAGAGAGAGGGACAGTGAGAGAGACAAGAGAAAGAGGGAAACAACTTTATTTAGTTTTTCACATGGCCTTAGTTGCTCTAACACTTAGTTGTGTACATGGTGCTGGGGTTTGAACCCAGGTTCTTGTGCTTGCCACAAGCGCCAAAACCGCTGAGCCACCGCTCCAGCCCCTTAGGCAGGAGATTCAAATTCAAGGCCAGCCTCAGCAACTCTGCAAGACCCTGTCTCAAAATAAAAACAAAAAGGGATAAGGATGTGGTTCAGAGGTAAAGCATCCCTGGGTTCAATCTCTAGTAGCGGAAAAACAAAACAAAAAACAACTTTATCTGTACACTAGAAACAACCACTTATGGTGTTTTCTATGATAGTTTTTTCGCCAGGTGTGGTGGCACATTCCCATAATCCCAGAGGCTCAGGAGGCTGAGGCAGGGTGATAGCGAGTTCAAACCCAGCCTTAGTAACTTAGCAAGACCCTGTGTCAAAATAAAAAGGGCTTGGAACATGACTCAGGTTAAGCATTCTGAATTCAATCCCTAGTGCCCAAAAGAAAAAAAAAAAAAGAAAATGGTTTTCCTTTTTAAATGAAGAAATCAGGACAAAAGTGATAGTAAGGCAGTCCTTAAGAAAAGAAAAACTAAGGGGGCTGGAGCGGTGGCTCAGCGGTTTCGGCACTTGCCTGGCAAGCACAAGGACCCGGGTTCAAACCCCAGCACCACGTGCGCAACTGAGTGTTGGAGCAACTAAGGCCATGTGAAAAACTCAATAAAGAAAAGAAAAACTTCCTTTTTTTTCTCTTTTTTATCTCTAGCCTCCACAATTCTGTGGTGGGGGGGGGTGCTGGAGCTGGAACTCATGGCCTCGAACCTCTAAGCGAGTACTGAGCTACATCCCCAGTCCTTCACAACTGGACTTCTTCACCCTTAAATACACAAAGTTCACATCACCTTGCTGCTTGACACTGTAATATATAAAGAAAGGAAACATAAAATATATAAGATCCACATAGTCAAACATATACAGGTCCTAAGATTTAACTACTGTACTCTACCTCTGGTCTCAGTGATAGAGTGCCTACCTAGCATGTGAGATCCCAATTGGATCTCCAGCACCACAAACAAACAAAAAAAAAAGGTAAAAGAGTCTCACCTTCTAACACGTGATAAAAATCACTTTTGGAAGAAGAAAATGTTAGCCAGACTAAACCTGTCAACCTCACCTTCAGCTGTGGAGACAACCGGTTTAGAATTTAAAAGATCTATGCTCTCTTAAAGAAAAGAATGCAGGTAATTAAGTACTTTAAACAACAGCCACATATACTCATCCATTACCAAAATGCATTACTGAGAATAGACAAAATTCAAGTCTCAGAAAGAATATTTCCATAGGAAACACATCCATAGGCTAGAATTCAAAAACAGGAAATACGGTTAGATACAAAATCTTTTTGTTTCCCCAAAAACTCTCCTTGATACATATGCTGAGTTTAATTGTAAAATAAAACAATTCATTTTCATAGTTTCTCTTTGCAAATACAGAGAAAAAGATGGCAAGAAGAAAGGAAGATAAGCTTTTAGTACAAGTAGCCAACAGCCTTTTCAGCCTTCCAATAACCACCACAAAACAATTTGACAAAAAGTGAACATTATTCTCTTTGGGACTACCGCTGAACCACCTCCATGTGGAACCTCTGCATGTCATTATTGTTCTTTTGATTCTCCTGTTTCAGAAGCATGTTCATTTCCCTGCCACAGCATTTTTCTCTAATTGCCACCTGTAATTTTATATTCTACCACCTTTAAGGACTATAAACCTAAAAACATCTTACACTTTTTTTAAAACTGGCATGAACCAAAATCCTCAGAATGCTAGTTTTCCAAAATATTTAACGCAGAAGAAAAGAAAGCATCTTTATCCCAAAATGAATAGGTAATGTTAAAATCACATTTACACTCTCATATTTCAAAGTCTTATATGGTTTTTCCTTCATCTTGTCTTTTTAAATTGAGTTTTAATTCAACTTGACAGGGCATGTAAATAAAAAGACAATTGACAGAGCACATAAATAGACGACTATACTAATTTTAAAAATCTAACATTCGTATATCAATATGAAGAGCAGTAAAATTTGACTGAGGAATGATATATCTACCAACTCATGTGACTGAAAAGAGGGAAAAAGTGAGAAAATGCCTATTACCCACCCAAAAAAGTAACAATATCCATTATAAATAAAGTTCAATTAGAATTTGTGTGGGGTGCTAGGGATTGAACCCAAGACCTTGTGCACGCTAGGCAAGCACTCTATCAACTGAGCCCACAAATTAGAATATTTAAAAATAAACGTTTACTAAATGTCCATGTGCCAGAGATTGCTCAAACAGCACTTTACACAGAAGTTAGCATTATGAATTTAAATTACTTTTTTTCTTTTAAAGAGAGAAGAACAGTGAGAGAGAGAGGAGAGAATCAATTTTATTGAGTTTTTCACATGGCTTTCATTGCTCTGACACTCAGTTGTGTACGTGGGTGCTGGGGTTTGAACCCATGTATTTGTGCATGCTGGGCAAGCACCAAGCCACCGCTCCAGCCCCTAAATTAAAATACTTTCAATGGCCTTTACAATAGTTCCTTACCTGATTTATTAGAAAGGTAAGGATACTTTATGCAGCAGTAGAGATCACTCATTGGCTCTGTTGGGAATCAGTGATGAGACACAAATCTGGTAAGTTTTCTCATCTGTAAAGGGAAGATTATAATTGCATGTACCTCATTCAGTTGCTTAGAATTAAATTAGGTATTTCACAAACTGCGCTTAGCATGGTACCCTGTACACAGTAATCACTTAGAGTTAACTACCATTAGAAACAGTAAGTAGTAGCTTATTAGTATTATCATTTTAATCTAGAATCTGCAGGGCTAAAATGACCTCTCCAGCTGCCAGTGGTTTTCTGAACAGTACCATATAATTCTCCCTTAATTCAGGCCCTCCCAACTTATCTAGGCTAGAGTTCTTTCCAATACTCCACATTAGAAATTTAACATAAATATATTTTCCATGTCTCAAAATTAAAATAATAATAATAATAATAATAATAATTAATAAATAAGGCCTGAGGATGTAGCTCAGTGTCCGAGCAATTGCCTAGCAGGGACAAGGATCTGGGTTCAATCCCTGATACTGGAGAGACGAAAAAATTCTCTATATAGTCTCTACATACTGATGTTTTGTGTTGGGAAATACTTGCAGAATGAGCAGTGTTTGATTTGGTTAGAACATTTATTAGCTCCAGTTAATAATCCTTTACAATAAATGCTTTCTGAGTTCTTCTAGTGTCATAGTCACTATTGTTGCAGAAACCCCACATTGTGGGGACAAGAAAGAAGAAAACTAAGTTGTAGCTATACTCTTCAAAGTTCTTTTGTTCCAAGAATCTGAAACTAATGGTCTCTTTGTTTCTAAATTCCACATACACTTTTCCATCTCTGGCTTATGTGACCTCTCCACAGCAGAACACTTTCAACCACTTTCTCTCAAATCTCTCCTTCCTGGTGGCCCAGTCAGTGGCTTCCTTTCTCTGCCCCCCACGCTTACAGGTCAATGTTTCCCCAAGGTTCTTTTGATCTCACATTATAGGGGTACAAGACGAAATGCTACAGGGGCTACAGGAGTGGGCCTGGGCAGCCTTCAGTAAACTTGGCTCATCTAAAGGCACTGACACTAGCAAGTTCCAACAAGTTGTTTCAATTAAAAAAAAAAAAAAAAAGCAGACCTGGGGTTTCCAGATCTTCCAAGTTTTCAATAGATTAAAAATTCAAGCTTTTCCACAAAATCTTCCATGTCAGCAGCTAATTGCAATGTGTTTGCATGCAAGAGAGATAAGTCACCAAGTTATTTTATAAATTTGTTTCCTTACCAATGAAATCACAGTGATTAAGTAACACATAAACACAAAAGGTCTAAATCAAACAAAACATTCCTACGGCTTTTATTATCAATTTACTCCATTATCTCCAAGACTAGAGGCTACTACCCAGGTTTCCAACCAAATGTGCAAAACTGTCAATGGATTTAAGTGCATTTTCCTTTCCCTAAGAACCACTACCACCAATCTACTTCTACCTTTTCAGCACCTATGAAGGTGATTCCCACATTCCCACGCCTATAGCCACTTACCTTCTTCACCTGCCTCTGCCACCTCCTCCTCTCCATCTCTTTGCCACATTAGTTCCAGCCCGCTTCACTCTGTTCTCAGTAGTTGTCTCATTGCTCTAAAGCCAATCTTGCCTTCCTATATTCCACTCTTTACACAACTTGAGTTCTCTAGGTTGTTACTCACATATTTTGTCAAAGGCCTTTGGGGTCAATTTACAAATTTAGAAGAAATCTAAACTCCTTTGACTAAAGTAACTCATGCCCCAGCCAGGCTGACCTCTCCACTCACCAATTACTCCCCTACACCCCCGACTCCAGGGCCAAACAGAACCACAATTTGCAACACAGAAAGCTCTTTTGTCCCTAGGCATTTATTCAAAATTGCAGGTCCGGCCTCCTGGAATACCTAACTCCTCCCATTCCCTTAGAGCAGAAATCTCCAAAGCCCTCACTTTTAAGGTCCGCCCCCAGGCCAAAGCAGAAAAATAGGTTCCTACTGGCAGCCCAACATGTCCCTTGTCATTCAATGTTGCAAATATTGGCTTATTTTTCTTATCCAGTAGACTAAAAACTCCTCAAGGGCAGAGAATGTCTTTGTACTGTTAAGGCTCAGAGCAGCCACGAGGAAGCTCAGCAGGTAGATGAATGAACCAGCAGTGATTTCAACACCTTCTGCCACCTCTTCAGGCCCACTGAGGCCACAAAGGTATTCAGGCCTTCAAGGACATGCAGGTTACTTCAAATCTTCCTGGAAGCCAGAGTCAAAAAAACCCACTTCCTCCTTTGCAAATGGATGTACTTATTCCTTTATATATTTGCCAACAAGAAAGAATTCAACAACAGAGACCAGGCTAAGTGCAAGCTGCTGAAACTGTCTATGAATATCTGCACAATTTTTTACTGGCACAAGAATATGTACTTGGCCCATGAAACTAATTATAATATTCTGTCTATACTCAAATACTTATTAGTATTATTAACATATACTGAGTCAAAACTCATTAAAAATTCAAATTGAGAATATAAAAAAATCTTTAGAGGAAAATATTATATGAAGTTTATGCACCAGGAATCATTTTAAAGGTCTGTGTAATTTGTCATTAAATTTTACGTGACCCTATGAAGTAGGCATGATATTGCCCCCCTTCGCAGATGAAGAAACTGAGATAATAATTTTAATTACCCAATATCACACAGATAGGATTCAAGACCAGTGTTGACACCAGAGCCCAGACTTCCAACCAACACAAACTGCACAATTATTGCTACCTGTAAGAGCCTATACTTATACATGCACACGCTCACACAGAAAGAAATCACCCTTAAAATGCTAACAGTAGATGAACTGGGGGTATAGCTCAGTGGTAAGAGAGCTTGCCTAACTTGTGTAGGGCCCTGAGTTTGATCCGAGCACCAGAAAAAATAAAGGTAATAGCGGTAACCCCTTCAAGTGGGACAGCTCCAGTCTCCAAATATACAATAAGAATGTATTCTTTTTAGTTAGAAACTAAGCAAACAAGTCAGCGAAATAGTATTTAGATGGTGCTACCAGAAAAGTAAAGCGGTCTAGAGGAATTAACCTTCCATTAGTACCTATTCTGGGGCCAAGTACATGGCTATCTTACCCACTCATTACACCAAAGTTTATTTCCATTTTCAGATAAAGAAACCAAAGATTAAGTAACCTGCCCCGTGGAAGACCTAGGATCAGAACCCAAAGCCCAGTCTAAACACATCAGACTGCAAGATACCATGATACAATAAAATTTCACCAAACACTGGTCTTAAAAACAAATCATGGGGGTTGGGGATTTAGCTCAGTGGCAGAGTGCTTGCCTAGCATGCACAACGCCCCAGAGTTTGGTCCCCAGCCCTTGGGGGGGGGGGATCATGGGGGGCTGGAGGGGTGAGTCAGTGGTTAAGGCGCTTGTTTGAACTTGAGGATGTGAGTTCAAACCCCAGCACCACATACACAACAAAGTGTGAGAGCAACAAAAGCCACATGAAAAACTAAATAAAACTGATTCTTTCTCTTTCTCACGCTGTCTCTCTTTAAAAAAAAAAAAAAAAAAAATCAGGGTGCTGGAGAGGTGGCTCAGCAATTTCAGCGTTTGCCTGGCATGTGCAAGGACATGGGTTAGAACCCCAGCACCACAAGCACAACGAAGTGTTGGTGCAACAAAGGCCACACGAAAACCTAAAATAGATTCTCTCTTTCTCTCTATGTCCCCCTCTCGCTTAAAAAAACAAACAAACAAAAAACCCCACAAGGGCTGGAGCATGGCTCAGCAGTTATGGCACTTGCCTGGCATGCAAGAGGACATGGGTTCACAATCCAGCACCATGTACACAACAAAGTGTCAGAGCAATGAAAGCCACTGAAAAACTAAATTTTAAAAAATTTGATTATTTCTCTTACTGTCTCTCTCTCCAAAAAAAATACAAACCAGTCACTGTAGCACACACCTATAATCCCAGCAACTCTGGAGGCTGAGGCAGGAGGATCCCAAGTTCAAAGCCAGCCCCAGCAAATGGCTGGAGCTGTGACTCAGTGGTTAAGTGCCCCTAGGTTCAATCCCCAGTACCAAAAATAACAACAAATCACATTCTGTGAAGGAATAAAAACCAAATAGTCTATCACCTTAAGTGCAAGGAGGAGAAAACAAGGGAGACAAAAATTTTGAGGTTTTTTTTTTTTTACCAACTATCTCAAAATAGCCAGGAGCATTGTATAAAATCAACTTTACAGTCAGAGCCTCTTAAAACACTCACACCTGATGCAGTGGGAAGGAGACTCTATTTGCTGTTTGTTTTGCCATACACTGTTGCATTAACATAAATTAATAGACTTAGATGTGATTCCATTGTATTTACAGTGGAGTATCTGTTCTGGAGACAATCCCAGCTTCCAAGTCAGTCTCATCTATTAGTCTATGTTTTTGGAAGTTACCAGCCATGTGTACGTGTGTTGCAGGGGTTGGGGTTCACGTCTGAGAATACTGCTCTTTAACTGTATTCAGATATAAATAGCTGTTTGTAATCTATAACTGCTACGCTGAACCTGGATGGAGAGTTATCAGCCCTGGGAGATCATCTCAGGTAAGAATGAATGGATCAGCAATTTCCTGAAATGACATTTTGAATACTCAGAATTTTTTAATCTATCTAAACTAAAATTTTCATTCTTCTAAAAATATCACCAACATGATTTTCTGAAAAAAAAAAAAAACAGGATGGGGTACACAAATCTGTTTATAAAATCTGAAGAAAGGAAATCTGATTATTTAAGACTTATAAAATAAACACCTACTTTCTTTTTCTGTGGTACTCAGGATCCAACCCAGGGCCTCACATAAGATAAGCAAGCCCTCTACCACTAAGCCACATACCAGTCTCTTTTAAAACTAAGCATTTAACAGTGAAAAAGTATATTCCCGGGGCTGGAGCAGTTGCTCGGTGGTTAGGGCTCCAGCCTGGAATGTGCAAAGACGGGGGTTCACACCCCAGCCCCAATGAAGTGTCAGAGCAAGGAAAGCCACAAAAAAAACTAAATAAAACTGATTCTGTCTTTCTTTTGCTGTCTGTGTCCCATTCTCTCTCTTTAAAAAAAAGAACAAAAGTATATTCCCTTAGCAATTTAAAACTAATCCAATATTTGCCCTAAAGGTCTAGTATTACCCTCAAATAAAACGTAACTTTTTAAAACATCAAATCTACCAGTCCTTCAGAATAAAGTAGCCCATGAAGTTATTAGATTAGGGAATTAATATGCATTTGGGATAAATGGGGGAAAGACCAAACTCTTGGTATTTGTACATACACAGTTTCCAAAAACTTAGGAATATGAAGAAACATCAAATTATGAGGCAAGAAGATTTCTTTCAAACCTCATAATGTTCTGGGAAAAGAGATTCACAGAACGTTTTTTTCCCACCAGTATGTTCTAAAAATAAGGACAAACAATAATAAGCACTGATTTTTGGTACAGATTTGTATGAAAATGTCCAGTCAATAAGCAATTTCAGTTAATCAATAAAGTTAAAACAACCATTAAATGTAATTTACATTTTGGTATCAAATCTATAGTCTTCAATATCAAGACTTTAAGTGCGATGCTAAATGGCTGGTTATTTATTATGGTGGAGAATGAGTTTTATTTTAGGCAGACAAAAGGAAAAGGCCGACGTGGCTAAGACTCAAGGAGGCTCTCGGATGCCCGAGGAAGTCTGCTAGAGCAGGTCGTGGGTTACCCTCTGCTCTGCAAGTGGCAGTTTCTCACTAACAGGTCTCTGGAGGTGGAGTATTCAGAACCGACACCTCTGCTCGCAGTCTCCAACCGGCTACCCAGCAGGACGCGCACAAAACACGCTGCCCCAAGCTCACTAAAAAGAGAAGGGGGGACGATGAGAGGAAAAGTAACGCTGCAAACAGGCCCGCACCGGGGGCGGCAGGAGGGGCGCAGGGTCAGGGTCCATTAGCATTTCAACTCCAACCCTGAGGAACAACCAGAGGGGCTGAAGCCCAGCCGCGGGACACATCCTGCTCCCGAAAAGTGCGAGGTCTAGAATTGGAAACTGAAGTTCACTCCACGAAAACAAACAAAAAAACACAAAAACAAAAGCCTTTCAGAACTCAGGACACCGAAATAAAAGTAAATTGAATCCGTTTAAACAGAAAAAAAAAAACCAAAACAAACAAACAGGGGACTCTTCCACAGACCCTTCTAAGAAGAGCAAAACAAGCTTGTTACCTTAAAAATCTCCACTTTTTTCTGTTTCTAGGGTGCAATATTAGAATACTACATAAATTAGCTGCTCTTCTCAGAATAAATAAACTACTGATCCTTAAACTGTAGGGAGACCTTGTTTCAGCAGCTGCCCTGCCACCTCCCCTTCCTCCTCCAGTTCTGAAAGCTTCCAAGCGTCCTGAGAGCCAGGGTCCCCCGGGTTCCGGCCCAGGGTCGGTTTACCGGACAGTGACCAAACAGGAGGGGAAACTCCCGCATCTGGGGGCTGCTCCAGGGATCCTGCCTGGTCCTGCCCCTCTCGCGGACTCTCCTCGCTGCTCCCCGTGTCTTCCTCCCCGCCGGAGCTGGCCAGAAAGGGGGATTTTGGACCCAAGAGTCCGGGATGAAGAAAGGGGGTGGTAAATCCGAAAACAGCACCCTCGTTTTGGGGGGTAAGGGCCAAATTGAGCGATGGGCAAAGACTGTCCCGTAGAAACGCCGCCTGGATCTACCTCCCTCCCCACCCCAAAAAGCCCAGTCACTAACTAATAACGCTAAGAAAATCCCTCGAAAACTTTTCCAAACCGGAAGAGAAGGCCTTTCCCCAGCCCGGGGGCTCTCGGGGAACCGGCCGGAGTTTGCAGCCCGACCCGGCTGGCGCGAGTGGGGTGGGGCGCGGGCCAGGGGTGCAGGGGCGGAGTACCTTCAATGGACAGGAACTGGCAAAGAGTTTCAAAATAGCCGAGTGCTCTCCCCACGCCCCCGGGGGTCCCGGGCTGCAGGTCCGGGGCTCCCCGTAGAGAGGGCAGCCCCCAATTCGGGCCTAAAAGGAAACTTTCCGGGCCGCGGCTGCACCTGACTCCTCACCGCCCCTCCACCCCACCCCACGCCCGCCAGGCCGCCCGCCCCGCCCCGGCCTGGCTGCCCGGAGCGCGAAGGAGGGGGATAAATAAATTCAACTGTTACCGGAATCCGGGGGGCGTCTGCGCGACACCCCAGGGGAAGGGGGCCGGCGCCCATGCCCCGCTCCTAGGCCCTGACGCCCCTGTCCCGTCAGCCCCGGCCTGCCGCCCCGCGGGAGCGCCTCGGGGCCCGCGCCGGATTCGGCCCCGCAGCGCCGCCGTCCCGCCTGGAGGCCCCGGGGGACCCGAGGGGGTGCGGGGGGCAGGGCGCGGCAGCCGCCCGGCCCGCCGGCCCGAGGCCTAGCAGGCGCCCCCGCCTCCGCCCCACACCCCCACCCCGGCCCGCGCAGGCCGTCTCGCTCGTCCCGCTCCCGTCCCGGCCGGACCCCCGCCCGCCAGCCAGCTCTCGGTCGCCGCCGGCGGGCGCCCCGAGGCCCTTAGGCCCCCGGCCCCCGCCACCCCTGCGCCGGCCCCACTCACCCTTTCATTCTCCGCCCCAGGCCTGGCGTGGGCCGGCGAATCCCCGGGCTCACGTAAGCGCGCTCGCCGCCCGCCCGGCCTGCGCGGCCCAGCCCGCCGCCCTACGGGAGCCCGGGGATGTGGGCCGGGCCTGGGGCCGCCTCTGCTTACCTTTCAGCTGCTTTTTTTTTTTTTTTTCCTCCTTCCCCCCCTTTTCCCTCAGCTGGGCTGACAGATCAGAGTGAGAGGCGCTGGCAATGGACTAGGAAGCTCGGCTGCCGCTTCTACTGCTCCCCCCTGGGCTTCGGCGAGAGCTTTTCCCTGTCAAGCAAGAGGGGTGAGGATCATATTTTTATTTTGGAAAGTAAAAAGTGCTCCCAGGGTCGGTGATTATTAAGGGGAAATCCCTGAATATACTCTCCAGCCAAGAAGGCAGGGCTGCCGGGGCTGCACAAGAAGAGGCGGCAGCCTCCTACAGCACCACTACAGGCACTGCGAGGACATAACACCAGAGCGGCTCCTCTGCCCTCCGAAACGACAACTTTCCTACCATCTTGGAGGCAGAGCAGAGGGGGGCCGGGGGAAAAGTGCACTTGCTCCCGGTAAAGTACGCAGTTCTGCTTCTCATCTCTGCAAAGAAGTGCGAGCGACCGTCCACCGGCGCCTGGGGGGAAGCAGGGAAGAAACTGAGGGTTCAGGAGGAACGTGTTCCTTTGCTCCAGGGGGGAAAGATTTCTGCATCTTCTGATGGGAAGAAATCTTTACAAGACACAGGTTTTCCGGTGATTATTATTTCCTCTTTTCTATCTTAATTTTTTTCCAGGTTAGTGAAAGTAGTATTTTATTTTTTTAACCCAATAATGATATTTTTCTCCATTACAGGTTTAAGTCCTGGGTCTAGTGGACAGTTTATAAATTTGTACTTAAAGAGACTTCATAGTCACTTTGTCTATTTATGTATGTATGGTATGTATAAATATTTATGCTTTCGTATATTATATATCTATAAATCTGTGCTACATATTCTACTCCAAACTGAGATTGCTGTAAGACAGTTGTAAAGAGATGTCTTTTGTTTCCTCCTCCCAAAGCAATTGTAAATAAAGCCTATTGACTGTCCAGAAAGGCATAATACAGCTGTTTATTTTTCACAGTGCAAAATAAAAGCAGACATCACTGGGGAGGTTAAATCCAACCCCAATGTGTCGCTGACCATGTTTCTGGAAATAATCCTAATTCTTTCTGGGCTGCCCATGAACGAAGGTTACTGTAAACCTGGAAATAGATTTGAAAGGCAGGTTTAGGTTTCTTTAAGGAAACTTGTTAAGAATGATAGCTAATCGTTTAGTTTTTATCTACTAGATTCCTTAAACTTTAGGTCTTTGGATATTGCACATGTTACTGTTTCCTGTATCACAGAATTGAGAAACGCGTTTATTTTGGTTAAAGTTGAAATATTAGTTCAGAACTTTTAGTGTGCTGTTGGTCTGAGTGACTTCTCATGTCTTGCAACGGATGTCATGAAGCTTTTGTAATGAGCAAAGAATAGTAGATAAATAGGATCAAAAGCAAAAGGACATTGAGGTACCTCAGAAGTGAGAGAAGGGTACTGCCCACTTGCATCAGTTCCAATAGAGCTCTTACTGGAGGAGAATGAATCGCAGAGACTTTTTCCATTTTTTGTGAAGAAAGAGAAGAATGATAGAAAATGCCCAGACTGTCTTTTTGTATGTCCTACAAGGAACGAGGAATAGAGTTTTGTACTAAAAGTTATTTTTTTCTGACATGTGTTGGCTAACCTCTTGGAAATGAATTTGTAATATTAGTGCCTTGGATCAGTAGACTAACTTATTTAAAATGTAGTACAGAACATTTAGAAGTAACTGATGATTCTGAGACAGATTAGGAGAGACAGTGAAACGGCTAGGTAGTCAGGATAGAGGGCCCCTATCCAAGAGCTAGCTGGTAGAGGCGGAGAGTGATTGACAGGACATGCTCAGGGCCTTCAAATGTAAAAAGACCTTGAGGCTCACCCTAGTCCCTGACTAAGATGGGGGTGGTCACAGGTGGATACTAGGAAGTATTTGCCACCTTTTGTTTTAACCAATGGTGTTCCTGACCAGTTTCAAAGCCTGTTTTACATAGATTTTAACCAATGGAGTTGATGCATTTCTCAATGCCTGCTTTGCATGAATGTTAATTATGCTCATACCCCAAACCTATATAACCCCTGGCCTAACCTCCATTAGACGGTGTCCTGCTTCCAGGTACCCCTCCGCTTTGCGGAGTCTCTGCTCTTCTTCCTAAATAAATCCTACTCCTTTTACTCTTCCTTCTGTGGTTGGCCGTGGGTTTTATTCTTCAAATTTAAGAGAAAAGAACCCAGAAGATTAGCGCCAAATTCCCGGGGTGAATTTCCACCACACCAAGAGCTGCTAACACTTTCAGCTGCAGACACCTGCAGCCAGCCCAAATTCCAGTTTTAACTGGGAGTGGCTGCAAACACTAGAAGCGGGCTGTTTTGGCTGCTAGAGTCTGTAGAGGCCCAGACTCCATTCACCAGCGGGAGCAGAGAATCCGGCCTCATCTCAAAAACCCCCGCATCAATTCCACTTAAAAATGTCTGTTTTTTTTAAATGAGAGATGGACAGTGAAAGAGAGAAAGAATCAATTTTTATTTAGTTTTTCTTTTGGTTTTTGTTGTGTACATGGTGCTGGGGTTTGAACTAGAGTACTTGAGAATGCCAGGCAAGCTTTGTAACCGCTGTGCCACCGCTTCAGCCCAAAATGTCTGTTTTTTGAGCTTTCAAATTTAGAAATTGTGGGGCTGGAGTGGTGGCTCAGCGGTTTCGCTGCTTGCCTGGCAAGCATGAGGACCCGGGTTCAAATCCCAGCACCACGTACACAACTGAGTGTTGGAGCAACTGAGGCGATGTGAAAAACTAAATAAAAAGTTGTTTCTCTCTTTCTCTCTCTCTCTCACTGTCCCTCTCTCTTTAAAAAAAAAAAACTGATTCTTTAAAAAAAAAAATTTAGAAATTGTGGTTCTGTTAAGGTGAGTTCAAGTAATGCATATATCAAATATTTACCCTTTGCCTTGCTGAACCCCATCTTTATCATCTAAATTTGAATACAATTCCTGAATATTCAGTATTTTCTTTTGTGTTTTTTGCCTCTTTGATAGAAAAAAACCTAAAGAAATTAGAGTAAAATTAACTATTTCTTAACATCTTTGAAACGTCAGTTGTGAAGTTTGTTATACTTAGAATTATTAAGATTTGGAGTGATAATTACAAAGAAACTATTTCCCTTAACTTAGATCTCCAGTGGACTTGAAAACCATGTTTGCTAACAATTTGGTTTTCCTCATATATAACATAACTTTATAGATGTGCCTTCAGTGTCTCCAGATATTAAGATGTATTTGTTTGCCTTACGCTGACTGTACCTTTTTATACAGTCCCTTTTGTCACTTGAGAAATGTGCTTGCATGATGTCAATCCGGGGATAAAGTTGAGCTGCATAATCATAGGTTTTCAGTGCTTTTCTCTTTATAAAGCTTGACTTGTACTTGGCTGTAAAACATATTTATTCATCATTACAGTTAAGTAGTCAAAATTTGGGGTATTACAGCTCAATCAGGAAGAAAGAAATCCCACCAAATTTGCAATATTGGTGAATTTGGTCAGAAGTTTCAGTTGTTAACTGAACTCATTTCAGGTCCCATCTGATTCTTAGACTCACAAGTGCTAACAAAACTACTGTTGTAATTTAGGGACCCTTTTTTTTTTTGGCCCAATGAAATTCCCAATGCTCAAATTTGGCTAATTTTTTAAATTTTATTTTGTTCTTTGAGAAGGGGTCTTGCTCTGTTCCCAGCCCCTGGACTTAATTGATCCTCCCATTTCAGCCTCCTCAGTAGCTTGGTTTAGTTAACCGCCTGCCTGTCACCACACCCTGCTAGCTAACATTGAACATCTAACGCCTTGGTAACTTTGCTACGTATTTTTAGTGTATTCTCATTTAATTCCCACTATTGCTCTGAAAGGTTTTAGGCTACTTTTCTTCATTTTTAAAGACATTTGTCTTATCAGAAACTGTGAACCTTCTTGGCCCAATACAATTCTAAGTACTGCTGTGTATTTTCCGAGGTGCCTGCTACAGTGCTGTGCTGTGTCTGGAAATGCTTCATTCCTGCCCAGTACACTTGACCCAAACTAATCTTAGGAACCAGCAACTGGAACCCTCTTTCATTCATTAGGTAGCTAGTGGCTTATTTCACCTTTCTGAAGTCTAGTGCCTAAATCTATTGTTTTTTTGTTTGTTTGTTGTACCTGGGATTGAACCCAGGGGTGCACTTAACCACTGAGCCACATTCCCAGCCATTTTTATATTTTATTTTGAGACAGGGTCTCACTAAATTACTTAGAGCCTCACTAAGTTGCTGAGGTTGGCTTTGAATTTGTGATCTTTTGCCTCAGTCTCCCCAGCTTCTGGGATTATATGTTCATGCCACCATGCCAGGCTACCAATTGTTTTGAAGAATGCAGATAGGTTAATATCTGTCAATAAAATGAACTATAAGCAGGGTGCAGTGGTACACACCTGTAATCCCACCAACTCAAGAGGCTGAGGCAGGAGGATTGCAAATTCTAGGCTAGCCTGAGCAATTTAGCAAGCTCCTATTTCAAAATTAAAAATAATAATAATTTAAAAAACGGACTGGGGATGTATGTAGCTCAGTGGTAAAACACTCCTGGATTCATGGCTCATTACCAAAAAGAAAGAAAGAAATGTACTGTGATTAAGAAAAACTTTCTTCTTGATCCTGAAAATGAGTAGTTCTAGATGGTGTAAAACACTAGCTAATTTATTCTGTCATAACATGATTTCACAAGTAGCTGTTTGGCCTTCAGTTGAAACAGGAAACTAACTATTGCCTAACTTTTTTTTTTAAACTGGGAATTGAACTCATGTGTGTTCTACAACTGAGCTACATTTTTATTTATTTTTACTTTTGTATTTTGATATTTTTTATTTATTTGATTTTTTATATCTTTATTTATGAGCCCTTTTATTTATTTTTTATTTTGAGACAGGGTCTTGCTAACTTGTTGAGTCTGGCCTTGAACTCATCATTCTGCCTCAGCCTCTGCAGTAGCTGAGAGTAGCTGGGATTATAGGTGTGCACTGGCTTGCCTTAATATTTTTACTACCAGTATCTAGTTGATCTGGCTGGATCGGTGGGCCGGGTTCAAATCCCAACACCACATACACAACTAAATGTCACAGAAACAAAGGCACATGGAAAAGTAAATAAAATTGATTTTTTTTCTCTCTCTCATTCTCTGTAGTCAATCTACCTTTTCATATTAATGATTTTAGTTCTGTGAAAAGTAACCACCTTATTGTGGTTACTGTAGTGAAGTTATATATCACCTGTATTTTAGATTGTGAGGATTTAAACCAAAAGATATGTACATGTTTAATATATTAGAATTTGTCTTTATGCAATAAAGTCATGATATTTTGGTAATGTTTACTGACAGAATTATAAGTCTTTAAAAAAAGGATGATGTGTTTATGCAATTTGGTGTTAGTTTTAAGGGTAGCAGTGGTGATAAGAATCTTCCCTAATTTGGGTGAGAGGTTCTTTCTTTGTTTTTGGTACTGGAGATTTAACCCAGGGATGCTTTACCACTGAGCCACATCCCCTGCCCTTTTTGTTTTTTTCTAAGACAAGATCTCACTAAGTTGCTGAGGCTGGCCTTAAATTTGCAATCCTGTCTCAGCTTCTCAGGTTTCTGGGATTACAGGTGTGTGCCGCAGTGCCCAGCTTCCCTAATGTTAAAGATGTTCTTTTCCACCTTTAAGTCTTTAAGGCAGACTTTAAAACCATACCAAGAATCCCTGGCAAGTAAAATTCCCAAGGAGCCAGATGTGGTAGCTACTAGGGAGGTTAAGGCAAGAGGGTTACTTGAGCCCAGGAGTTCGAGGCTATAGTGTGCTATGTCAGAGCCAATTGGGTGTTCATAGTACATTCAGCATCAGTGTGGTAACCTCCCAGGAAGGGGGACACCAGTAGATTTGAGCTAGTGAGTGGGCTCACACCTGTTTATCGCCTCTGCACTCCAACCCTGGCAACAGTAATACCTCAGAAGTGAGGAGGTAGAAGTAAGGTGCGTACATAGCCTAAAAGTTTGCAAAGCCACGCTATTACTGTGACCATAGACTAATTTTTTTTTTACTTTAAGGGTTTCTGTTTTGGAAACTTGTGAGACCTGAGTGGTGGCGCAAAAATAGCGCCTGCAGGTTCACTCTGAGATTGCACGTTCAGTGACAGATGCAATGAGACACGTTCCGTCTAATACCCTTTATTTAACACAGCACTCAAATGGTATCAGTATCACAATCCTCAGGGGATATCGTCCTGCAAATCACACTCTATTGTATCTATCCTATTTGGTCACAGCACACATATAGTATAAACTAACAATTACACATCACTTATAAACTAATCTTAATGCAATAAGCTTAAGGCAATAGGCTAAGGTAAGTAAGCTCATTGTCCGTCCGCTCACCAGCATTGCTGTGTTGTCCATGGTTACAAGCAGTCACTCAGGTAGGTCGAGGATTCATCGAGGGTTGGTAAAGGATGGTCCAGATGACTGGTGATGTCCTCCAGCTTCGGGAGGATGTAGCGATGCCCTGGATCGCTTTGGTTAAGTGCTGCGAGCTGGTTCGGACTCTGGCACGGAGTTGCTGGTTTTGATGGCAGGTCAAAATGGTTTGCAAGGAGGATGGTGATGAGGCATGGGATGAGCCTAAGGACCAATGTCAACACGTTTCCATCGTGGCACATGTCTCTGCTTCCTGGGCTCCAGGCCTTGATTTTTTTATCCTCTGTTCCTGATGTTCAGGTCTAGGTTACATCACCCTAATTAGTATTCAGCTTTTGGTAACACCTTACTTGGTTTGCATGATAAGTGTCCCGCCTGAGGTTCTTAAGCTCAATTTTTAGTAACACCTTACAGCTGGTAATCAGCTGTGCTTTTGAGGTTATCTGGCACAGTGCAGGTGGCTGAGTTACGTCACTATGTGACTTGCGTTTGGGTGCTTGCTCTGTGTACTAGACTGTCTTTGTCTACTCCGGACAGAAACATTTGTTGGTAACATTTCCACTTAAAACAAAGATTTTTCGTTTTATACTATAGCTTGCAAGAAAGTATTTTTGAGTTGAGTGTTTTATTTAGCGGACATTTACATCATAGTTTTAGATTGAGTTTGAAATTTCTTTTTATTTAAGGGGGGGGCTGGAATGGTGATTCAGCGGTTACGGCGCTTGCCCATAATATTTAGTTTTTCACGTGGCTTTCTTTGCTCTGACACTTCATTGTGTGCATGGTGCTGGGGTTCGAACCCGTGTCCCTGCACATGCCAGGCAAGCACCATAACTGCTGAATATCCGCTCCAGCCCCTGAGTATAAAATTTCTGTAAAAATAGTTCATTCAACTATTATCAAAATGTGCATGAATATTAATAGCTAATCTAAATTCTAACACCTAACTCAGGAGCACTCAGACATAGGAACTATTATCTGATTATAAGCCAAAATCCAAGAAAGTTTGTGGGGGCTAGCAGGGAAGGTTGTTTTAGTCCAAAAAGTATCCTCCAGGTACCTGATGGCCAGTAGTGGCAGCACTGTCCTCTCATCAAACTGAAAACAGAGAATGTGACACAGTTGCCTAGGCTGTAAGTACTCTTGGGCCATTAATATTGACTTCTTTAATGTTAGAAAAAGGAAAATAACGCCAACAGGAGTCCTGTTTTAGATAATAGGTAGCAAAAACAACCATCCCAAAGCAGTATTAAAAGATTGGATTTGGATAGAATTACATGTGACAGTCAACCTTTTCTATAATTTATAATGAAAAAAAAACTGTCCCCAAAGTGGGGTTAAACATTGTAGTAAGAAGAGAAATCCATAGAGACCTCGGGATAATAGCCAGAGGTTAGCACAAAGGTGACAGTGTTCATTTCTGCTGCACTCTTGGTTAAGCAAGCTTTTGTGGACCCTCTGGGAACATAACCACTATTTCCATGGGAAAATAAATTCCAGGTTCCAAACAACTAATTTACAGTGATGTTCTGAAACACAACCCAATAATAAGTTTGAATTTCCTGTGCCTTGACATTGTTCCCATGTCCTTAAAGATGGCCAGAATTCACTCGTAAGAATGGGGAAATAAGGGATAAATCCTCATTAAAATCCAATAAGGAGTCACTATTAACTTAGGCCAATAGCGTGATTTAAACTCAAGAAAGATAATTAAAGGCAGTGGTAGAACAGAAGGAAAAAAGACTTCTATCAGTAACTGAAAATTGTACTATTTACGTGCATTGGAGTTTCTGGATTTTGCTTACCTGGATGCCATATGATATCATAGGTCATTTTATATGATATGTTAGTTTGTCTTAAAACCAGAAAGAGAAAGAAATATGCTAACAATAGCAGAATAAAATTCCACTAGAAACTACTCAGCCTGATCCCCTGTTAGGCTGAGACCTTTTTGCCTCCCTACAGGAAGCCATGGCCAGTTGTGTGTGTGTGTGTATGTGTGTGTGTGTGTGTGTTTAAGAGAGAAAATCAGTTTTATTTAGTTTTTCATGTGACTTTCATTGCTCCAACACTTTGTTGTGTATGTGGTGCTGGGATTCAAACCCCCATCCTTGTGCATGCCAGACAAGTGCCATAGCCACCACTCCAGCCGCCACTTGTGTGTTGTTTTTTTTTTCTTTTTGGAGAGAGAAAGAAAATCAATTTTATTTAGTTTTTCATTTGGATTTCATTGCTCCAACACTATTGTGTACGTGGTGCTGGGGTTTGAACCTTCGTCTCTGCACATGCAAGGCAAGTGCCGAAACTGCTGAGCCACCACTCCAGCCCTGCCAGTTGTGTTTTGTTTAGTTTTGTTTGAGACAGCAAGAATCAGTTTTATTTAGTTTTTCACATGGCTTTCATTGCTCCGACACTTCAGCGTGTACGTGGTGCTGGGGTTTGAACTCGGGTCCCCGCACATGCAAGGCAAGAGCCGAATCTGCTGAGCCACCGCTCCAGCCCTGCCTGTTGTGTTTTGATACCTCTTTCCTAGTCTTGATCTTCTCTGTTCTCAGCTGTACCAACTAAATTCCATTCTGCTTTGATGCCTTGCTGAAAATCTTGTCCCTGCTGAAGCCTTCTACTGCCAACCCAAGGCCACAGAGATCTTATTCTTACTTTAGTGTCTTACCTTGTTTTCCAGATTTTTGGTTGGCTTTTGTTTCTGTTTTCCACATATGCAAGAGGGGCTGTAGTGGGTAAGAACTTAATCTCTGGAGCCAGGTCATCTGGTTTGGAAGTGTAACTCCAGCATTTTTTGTGCTGTGTGACCCTTAGTAAGCTCCTTAGCTTCTCAGTTTTCTAATTGGTAAAAATAGATAACAGTAGCACCTGCCTCATTGGGGTGTTCTGATTAAACAGCATAATAGGTATAAGGCACAAGGAAGGGTCTCTAGCACATAGCAAGTACTTCTGAGGAAAGGCCAGCTGCTGTTTTTGGTTGTTTGCCAACAAACACCTACAGTTAGTACTGCTCAAGGTCTGGAGGTATCCTTTTGTTTGTGTTTTGTTTTGTTTTGTTTTTAAACATTACCTAGATAGCAGACTTACCATAGTCACAAGCCAAATTCAAGGGAAAAAAAAAGATGAAGGGAGATCCTTGCATTCCAAATATCTGCATTAAAACAGAAACTGTCAGGGCTGGAGAGGTGGCTCAGCAGTTAGAGGGCCAGCATGGCCTGAGTCTAGGACACAGGTTCAAATCCCAGTACCATGTATGTACACAACGAAGTGTTGGAGCAATGAAGGCCACATGAAAAACTAAATAAAATTGATTGTCTCTCTGTCTCACAGTCCCTCTTTCTCTTAAAAAGAAAAAAAAATTGTCTGCTTTTTTCCAGATATTTTTTCACAGACCCAGATAGTTTATAGTCTGCAACAAAGAATTTCAAGTTTAGCTGAGATTTTGGTACCCTTCAGACTCATGGGGTACAGAAATTACATACAGAATATGTAAAATAAAAACTATATGACCACTAAACTTTTCTTTTTTTTAGAGAGAGAGATGGGAGAAAGTGAGAGAAAAAAAACAACTTTAAAAAAATTTTTTCATCTGGCCTTTGTTTTTCTTTGTTGTGTACGTGGTGCTTGGGGTTTAAACCCGGGTCCTCCGGCATGCCAGGCAAGCGCTCCAACCACTGAGCCACTGCTCCAGCCCTTTAACCCCTTTTATTAATCACTCCAGACAAAGAAATGTATTTATATCTCAATGTCAAGTACTGAAAATGAAAAACTTCTGACAATGAGGCATAAAAGAATTATGAAAGCGGCTGGAGCAGTGGCTCAGCAGTTACCACGCTTGCCTGGCATGTGAAAGTACACGGGTTCAAACCCCAGCACCACGTACACAATGAAGTGTCAAAGCAATGAAAGCCATGTGAAAAACTAAATAAAAAATTGATTCTTTTTTCTTTCTCTCTCTTAAAAAAAAAGAATTATGAAATATTATGAAAAATCTTCTAAAAAGTGATCCCACAAAGGGAGAAGTGCACACTTTAATAATTTCAGTTTTGTTATAGAACAAGTACTAGCTTATTGTTTTGAAATGCACGTACAGGGGCTGGAGCGGTGGCTTAGTGATTGGAGTGCTTGTCTTTAATGTGTGAGGACCC